>JADMNL010000024.1:339470000-339565000 GCA_016271365.2 Neoceratodus forsteri
TGGAGAGGTCCAGGGACCTGGCCCTCCAAACCTGCTCCCAACTTGACCTCTTGATCAACGAGGCCAAGTCGGAACTCGTGCCTTCTTAGGTGATGTGCTTCATTGGGGCAGAGCTCGACTCCTGACGGACAGGGCGGAAGTGCTCTCCTCCTTTGGCAAATCATTTCTGGTTGAGCAATTGCACCCTGCCTGAGACTTTCTGCGCCTTCTGGGTTACGTGGCGGCGTGCACCTCCATGGTCTGCTGGGCCTGGTGGCACATGCGCCCCCTCCAATGGGAGCTGGCCGCCCAGTGGACTCAACGCCACGGTCATTTCGACCAGTCGATCACTGTAACCCAGAAGATGTGGCACGCTCTCCAGTGGTGGACCGCCCCAGACCAGTTGCAGGAAGGGATCCCATTTGTCCGCAACGAGCAGATGTCCGTCCTCACGACCGTTGCGCCTCTCATGAGCTGGGGAGCCCACACGGGGGACAAAAGGGCCCACGGGTTCTGGACCCTCTAGGAGTCCCGATACCACATCAAACTGTTGGAGCTCAGAGCAGTTAGACTGGCATTGTCAGCTCTCGCTCCTCAGCTCTGGGATTAAGTGGTTCAAGTCCAGATGGACAATGCCACTACCATGTACTACCTCAACAAACAGGGCGGCACGCACTCCTGTCTGCTTTATAGGAAGGCTCTCTGCATCTGGACCCTCGTCAGCTGTCTGGAGGCAGATCTCCTAGCGATTTATGTGGCAGGAGCCTCGAACCATCTGGCGGATGCTCTGATGCTTAGGCGAGACATCCCGCGAGTGGTCTCTCTATCAAGAGGTAGCTTACAGCCTGTTCTCCCACTGAGGCAAACCAATGGTGGACCTGTTTGCCACCAGGGAAAACACCAAGCTGAGGCTGTTTCATGCCCGCCCCCCTCAGCAGGGCTCGCTGCAGGGGGATATCTTCTCGAGGCCGTGGACCCCAGGCCTCTTCTACGGGAGGGACAAGGCGAAGGTGATTCCGGTAGCCCCAGACTGGCTGTGCCAGTTCTGGTATCCAGATCTTCTCAGCCTCAGCTGCAGGCCCCCAGAATGGCTTCTAGCACGCCCGGTCCTGACATCTCTCTCTCCCTCTCTCTCTTTCTCTCTATATATCAGGGGACGGTATACCATCCGGACCTTCAATCCCTGCACCTCACAGCCTGGTTCCTAAGCGGCTAGAGTTCCAGGCTTTGGGTCTTTCTGAGGATGTCCTCGCCGTGGTGGCGGCATCCAGATAGGAATCGACCAGGAAATGTTATGCCTTCAGATGGAAAAGATCTTCCATTTGTTGTCAGGGCAAGGGCCTGGACCCTCTGTCCTGTCCGGTGGCTAACATTCTCAACTACCTTTGGTCTTTGTCCAAAGGGGGTCTTCCGGTCATCGACCCTTAGGGTGCACTTGGCAGCCATCTCTGCTTACCGGGCGCGGGCTGGTCAGCTTGACAGCGCAGGAGACGGTGGTCGAATGCTTTTTCAAAGGCCTGGATCACATATCCCCTTCGGTGCGTGAACCTCCACCTCTGGGATCTACTGCTGGTACTGGCAAAGCTCATGGGCAAGGCATTCAAAGCAATGCACAAGTGTGCATTGTTACACTTGTGGAAGATGGCTTTCCTGATGGCTATCACGTCTGCCAGAAGGATACAGGTGCTCCAGGTGCATTCGGTGGACTCCCCTTATCTGGCCTTCCACAGGGACAAGGTTGTTATACGCCCCCACCCGAAATTCCTTCCCAAGGTGGTGTCCGTTTCACCTTATACAGGTGTTAACTCTGCCAGTATACTACCCTAATTACACCTTGGAGGCCGAATACAGGCTCCATACCTTGGACCTAAGACGAGCCCTTTCCTGTTACAAGGAGAGGACGGCGGAAATTCGGGGAGAGGTTTGCCAGCTGTTCGTCACCTACGCTGAAGCCGCTTCTGGCAGACCTGTAGCAAAACGGACTATTGCAAGGTGAATTACATCTTGCATAAGTCTGTGCTACGAGTTGGCATGCATGGAGCCTCCCAGAGGGATAAGAGATCATTCTGCTTGCCATAGTGCTGCATCTGTGGCTGCTTCCAGGGACCTCCCTATCTAGGAAATCTGTCGGGCTGCTACCTGGAAATCAACAGACACCTTCATTACCCATTACCATATCGTCCTTGAGTCACGCCGGGATGCTGGTTTTGGGCCTCAGTTCTCCAGTCTCTTTCTCAAGTGAGTATTTTGTGTGTGTGTGTGTGTTTGTGGGGGCCTTGCCTCCCTCCTCCCAGAGAACTGCTAGGAGTCTGCCAATAAGTGCGGATGAACAACATATCCATGATCCTAGAAAAACAGGTTACTTACCTCTAACAGTAGTTCTAGGAGTGGTGTATGTTCATCCACAAGGACCCACCCGACCTCCCTGGCTGCAGTTGCACAAATGTGGCTTCCAGCGGGCTAAGATCAGGTGTCATGGGACGGAGCTGAGGGTTATACCACCCAGGTGAGTGGGAGGAGCCAACTTGAAGACGTCCGGCGATCCTTAAAGGGAAAGGGGACATGCCGATAAGTGTGGATGAACAACTTATACCACTCCTAGAACTACTGTTACAGGTGAGTAACCTGTTTTTTGCTGCTCGTCTCTAGACCAAATGGTTTGTCTGTCTGTTCTAAAATTTTATGGGTATATGGGGACTGGGTCACTGAAGTGCCTTTTGAAGGTGTGAAAAGTATTAATCCGTTCAGGAGTTATTAAACTTATGTTTCCCATAGCCTATGGGGGGGGAAATATATACAGTATGTACCACAAAAACCTTCATGAAAGTTCTGCCGGTAAACAACCTCCCCAAAAAGTTTCTTTCCCACATCATAGCAAAAAAAAAAAGTTAGGCTTTTGGGCCCCTTACCCCCACAGATGTGCCTTTACTGGTTTGCTGAAAAAATATGTACTGGTTCCATAGTTACAGGACTCCGAAGTTTTGGAATTTCCCATAGGATAACATTGTGGTGCCCACACCACTTTTCGGCATCTATATCTCATACAGTTCGAGATACAGATTTTTTTTTTTTTTTTTTTTTTTTTTTTTTTTGGCTAGCACAGCTTCATACTCCTTTTTAGGTAAAGCACCAGAGAGGTGGCCAGGTCATGAATAAAACTGCAAAGAAATTGTTTCCAAAGTTGCTATAGTTACTGAGATATCGCCACATTTGCAGTACAAGAGTTTCTTGGAATGTGTCTAGGAATGCACTCTGTGTCTGTACTTATGGGTAGGTGGCTGGGCCCTGTGCTCCCGCCTGTGCATACCATTTTGCTAAACTGGGCGTACAGGGCCCTCCTGTGCTATGCCTCTACAGTTATGGGTGGGAGCGAGCGCAGGACCCAGAGTGCCCACGCTCCCACATACAGTATGCATACGAATAACATTACACTTTCTCAAAGAAGGGAAATGTATTGCAAACAAACTCTGTTTTAATGCAGCAGTTAAGGTTGATTCCACACAGACAAGTCTGGAAATTTGTTGTTAGGGTTACTAACCCTACCACCCCACCCTCCACACACCCAGCAGACATCAGGGTGTGCGTTTTGGTCATCTGTTCCAACTCGCCCCATTCTCCTACACTGTACCAGCTCAGTTTGTTTACACATGGAATGGGGTGAGAGTTGGGCCAACCCCATCACACACCCAGACGCCTGTTGGTGTGTGGAGAGTGGGGTTGTAGGGTTGGTAACCCTAACATCGAATTTCCAGACTTTTGTCTGTGTGGAATCAACTCTTAACTGCTGCATTAAAACAGTTTTTTTGCAATGAGTGTGTGTGTGTGTGTGTACACACATATATGCATGTGTGTGTATGTATGTATATATTTCTTTATCTATACGCATGCACATATACATACATACACATATTTTGAGTGGCACAGTAGTGCCACCATAGTTATGGTTCGGTCATGCCTCTATCAAACCAAAAATTTTGCACCTTTGTAACCGTTCAACTGATTCGCATGAAATATTACAGGCCGCATTGGAGACCAAAGGTCTCTTGATGTGGCAAGTTTTGTCCCGCAGGGTGGGATGTGCGGTTGCGGAGATGTGGAATGTTTAAATTTAAATTACCATTTTTATGTAACTACTTTGTCATGATGTTTCTCAGAAACTGCTTGGGTGGGGTTGGTCAAACTTTTAGAGTATGTCTGGCTTGGGTAGCAGATGTGCTTTTTGAAGGTTTGACGAAAAAATATTCTGTTCAGAAGTTATTAATGTTTCCCATAATTTCCTATGGGAAAAGTTAGATGTGCCATGCAAAAGCACTTTTTACTGCCGCAAAAGAGGTATTTGCTTTCGTAAATGCGGAATGTAGTATCGAGATTCTGCCATCTTGTTTTCCGTTAGCAATGCAGAAAAACTTAAACTTAAATACTTCCCAACACTTGTGTTTACCTAATCGGGGCCTGAGGAATCTGATTCTGTGGTTATTTTGACCCAACAATGCCCAGAAATATGTTTATTTTGATTGTGCTGTTTTTGCTTTTGCAAATTGAGGCACTGTTTCACGAAACAATGGAGGTTGTGCCGCAATCTGCGATAAATTTTCAGGGTACAAAAGGCTTGCCCCAAAGATGTACCTTTTGCTGGTTTGGTGACAGACTATTTCCTGTGCTGCATAGTTACAGCATTTTGAAGTTTTGTAATTTCCCGTAGTTTATCATTGTAATGGTTGGGGGTCCTTTTCAGCAGTTATATCTCAAACTTCGAAATACGGACTCGCTGCGACTTGCAGGTTAGTACACCTTTAGGTGTGTACTAAGCTGTTTTGCATGTTTCCAGGCCTTGTTTACTGCTGCAGAACAAATTTGCGAATAGTGCTGAGGGGACTATGATGCTGTCATCCACTCACAACAAGACTTCTGTACTGCTTTTCCTACGTGTAAATGAGGGACAGTTACAATATACATGCACTCCGGGCCCTGTGCTCCCACATGGACATAACATTATGACTGGGATTGGGAGCACACGTAAATGAGGGACAATTACAGTATCTACATATGGATGCCATCATGGACTGTTGGACGCGCAGGGCCCAGAGGCAAATAAGGCTACTATTATACTCTCAAAGAGAAAGTAAGGAAATTCTTGGCAAAAAACTTTAATGCGTCAGTTAGGGTTCTCAGTATCAAAAACTGGGAAATAGGGTTGGAAACCCTAACATAACACCCCAACCCCATTCTGCAGACACTGACAGGCCGTCAGGGCAGATGTCCCAAGGCACACACCCAACGCTCACCCCATTCTCTTATGCTGCACCCATCTAGGCTTATTTACTTATGGAAGGGGGTTTGTGTTAGGGTTGACAACCCCAAGGCACACCCCTGACGCCTTTCGGTGTCTGCCGGAAGTGCGTCATTCACAGCTCTCTGGTGGGAACCCTAACTGATGCTTTAATGAAGTTTTTTACCAAGAAAAAAGTGTGTGTGTATGTATATGTAAGCAATAAGACACAACGGGGTATGTGTTGAACATACATTACCACACGGCTGGGGCGTAGTAAGTCCGAGGCCGTGGGCCGAGTGACTTCAGCCCCAGACGTGCGGTAATATATGTTCAGCACATACCCCGGAGTGTCTTATTGCGTTTGTAAAATGGAGAACTTTTCTTAGAAATTAAAAAAAAAAAAAAAAAATTCAGAAAATATTGCATTTATACTGAAATATAGCTTTATTGGAACAGTGTCCCTACGCAAGGAAAAATAGTGCCTTTTTAATTAGGGCCATGTATACACCTGGGTGTGGGGGGGGGGGTGTCACACTGCAAACCACATTGGGAGAAAGGGATTTAGGAGTGGTGGTAGACGTCAAAATGAATAACTCTGAAAATTGTAGAACAGCAGCCAAAGCAAACAGGATACTGGGCTGCATAGCCAGGGTTATTGCGTCCAGAAGAAGGGAGGCGATCCTCTCTCTGTATAATGCCTTGGTCAGGCTGCAGCTGGAGTATTGTGTACAGTTCTGGAGACCTCATTTGAAGAAGGACATAGTGCTGCTGAAGAGGGTTCAGAGAAGAGCAACCAGGATGAATCGGGGCATGAAGGGGAGCAGTGTTCCCACTGGAGGCACTTTACAGGAGGTACAGTGTACCCTCCTCCAAATATTTCAGGGGTACAAACTGTGTTTTGAGGGTACTTCACACCCCTTGTAGAAAATCATGGAGGTACGAATTGTTTTAAAGTGGTATACAAGTAGTCATATTTGTTGTTGATTATTCAAATAGCTCAGCTGCACAAGAAAGATCTAATCATGTGATATTTATATGTAATAAGCAGGCAGAGAGAGAAAATCCATTCATCAACTTCAAATCAAGGCACTAGGCAGCAAAATTTTCATCCCTTCCTGTTACATTTCATTTAGTTAGGCGAGCATTAGCATGATTAATAAAGATACCTGTAGATAGACATCACTGACAAACTGACATTGGTTTACAGATTCAGAATGCATTTAAACTGAAGAAACTCAAGGCAGGTTTTACATGATCAACAACTTTTACTTTGGTTCAGTGAACTGCCCCCAAAAAAAAAACACACACTGAAAACTGAGTGACTGAGCAACTTATCTGGCAATGGGCTGGACAGGGCACCGACCTTCTCATGCAGTAGCTATGAGAGTGGACTCGTGGAGTATGGACACAGTCAGTGACAATATTACATTCATGTCTACTCATGAACTTTGAAGCTGCTCCTGAGGACCCCCTCCCCCCGCCATGCACCAGCAACCCCGCCACTGCCACCAGTGACTACTCCCTCCCAAGCTTCCAGTCCCATGTCCACTCTGGACCCATCCCAAGAAGACCAATCCCTTATCCCATCCTCCTAGAGTCCCCGACATTCCTAGGAGCGGACTGGAGTAAGCGAACTAAGGGAAGAATAGGAAGGAGGGAAGGAACAGACCTAAGGGACGGGTTGGACTTTTTTCCTTTACTTCTTTCAATCGATGACTAAAGTTTTCCTTCCCCCGAGTAGTTCTTATTTCTTACCCAGGTGCGCCAGTTGCATGAGATGGGACCCGGACTCTGAGGCAGGATGAGTGGTCGTGGCCACGTCAGAAATGGTGCGAGACTGCGACTCTTCAAGTCCAACTGGGCAGAGAGGTTAAAGCATGTGGCTACAGCTTGGGAAGCAGAAGGGATATGCGGGACTGTCTTGACTAGAGTCATCACTCGAGGTGCTCAGGCAGCCGCAGACAGGAGGACAACTCCAGGATGGGGAATCACCCGGCAAGATATTGGGAGAGGGCCAGGGACAACCATTACTGAAGGATGTGCAGCAGCAGGGCAGGCCGCATGAATTGTCTACACTGGCGCCACAGTGGCCAGAAACTGAAGGGAGTTCGGGCGGGCTCCGGTTGGTCAGTGGACACTGGACTTGCGTCGGAACTAGAACAGATTGCAGAACTTACTGGTGGGATGGGGAAGGAATAGTGGAGCCTGCAAATGGGAAGGGAAAGGGAACAATGAACGGTTCAATGGGAAGTTGGCGGATGGGGGAACCCAGAGAAAAATTACACCACCAACCTGATTTTGGGCATGCCGCTGTTAGGGTTGGTTTCCTTTCCTCTTCAGCACTCTCAAGGTGAGTCTCTTAGTCGCCATCCTGATTCGAATGAACATTGGTCGGTTGAGTGGCCAGGCCAGGGTATCTGTTGTCTGGTGGTTACTTGCGTGGTCTAGTCTGGAGTCAGACATTCCTCTTTTCTCTCCACAATCTCTCTCGCACACAAGTGCAACCCACTGGTTCCCTCGCGCCTAGAACAAATAGGTGCACGCCCGCACTACAACTAAAGAATGGAGATGGGTTGCAATGGGTGCATGTCTGAACTGTGCACCAATCACAGTCTGCCACTGCTTTGCAAGGGGTTGGGGAAAACATTTGCAAAGCCATTGGACCAATCGTCTGCTTGCTGCTGCAAAAAACCAAAACACCTTTCAAACAGCACAGTCAACTCTAGTCTGCACATAACGTTACTCACATGCCTGCATTCGGAAAAGTCGTCCAGGCTTCTTTATGTGCAGTGTACCCCCTACTTGCATAGATGAACGTGAATCTTGTTTTTGTTACGTGATTCACGTACATCTATGCGTGAATGGGAACACTGGCGGGGAGGTCTTATGAGGAGAGACTGAGTTTGGGCTTTACTCACTGGAGGAGAGAAGGATAGGGGAGACATGATAGAGGTTTTCAAGTATGTAAAAGGAATAACCAGGAGTGGAACACAAGAGCTGTTTAGGTTAAAGAGGGGGGACTACCAGGGGTCATGAGTGGAAGCTGGAGGGGGAAACTACAGGGGAGCGTAGGAGCATTTTTCACTGAGAGGGTGGTGGAGCCGTGGAATGCGCTGCCTGGGAGGCTGGTGGAAGAGGGCACAGTGGAGGGCTTCAAGGGGTGGGACAGGTACAAGGGAAATATGGGGGAAAAAAATCCTCTTGGGGCTGGGGGGTTGGTAAGGCGAGGAGCCACTAGGTTGTTGGCTTTCGAGCAGACAGGACAGACCATTTGGCCTATTCTGCTGGCTTTTAGTATGTTAATTGACACAGTAAACTGCTTCAGATAGTCTAAAATCTCAGATTGCACCCATAAAAGTAGAAAAAACAGTTTGGGGGGTTTGCACCTACAGAAATTGTTGCACTGGACACTGAGATAGGATGGCTTGGTGGGGCCCCCTTTGTTGGGCACTAGCCACCTACTAAACTCTGAATCTTTCCAGTTTTGACCTATTTTCTAAGTGCATACTATCTGCAAGCTTTTTAAAACTGATCATATATTTTGCCCCAGTTTCCTCAGACAACTCACCTGTGTCACAAACTGTCTTTCAGCTGCACCAGACGATTGGGAACAGCAATTACAGGAGGTGCTAGTCGCCAGCAGCGCGCTCACAGCAGGATTCACTGTGGAAACCCCGCCAAAAAGCACCCTCCTGCCCACGAGAGAGTATCAGTGTCTTGCGCTTCTGTGGGGACAGCAGGAATGCCACTTTTCTCTGTAACAGTCCGTCCGTTTCTCACATCAAATTAGAAAGTTACAACTGCACTTGTTTTCATATACCCCCTCGTCTTCTGAAAATAAATAGACCTGCTCCCCAGTCCTTACTTGGGATTTTAGGTGCACTCTTCACCTAGCGGTTTGGTTTACAGTTTTCTTTCTCTGTGTTTCTTTTTTTTTTTTTTTTTTCCTCCCTCCCTCCTTTCAGTCCCAAGGCGAGTGAAAGGAAGTGGTTGACTTTAACATCATTTGGAGAAAAGAGGGAGCACTGTGAGGCCGATAACAAAGGTGCGGGGAACTGGTGCTGTTGTCTGCTTCACTATTTGCTTGTATGGACCTCGCTAAGCGTGAAAACAAGATGGCTGACTGAACATTTATGAACATTCCATTTTTATTTGTCAACATTCTATTTCGGGGCATTGATTTGTTTGCCTGTACTTTTTTTTTTTTTTTTTTTCTGTGTCCTACATATATGGCACTAATTTTCTAGGCAGTCGCTACCCTTATTTTGCTATGCCCATTTTATGCATACGTGTATGTATCTATAAAACACTATCGTACATACAGTGTTGACTAAAGTAATGAATGCGTAACACTGAGCAGACAGGACACACAGCAAGTTAAGCAGCTGTGTGTGTGTGTGTGTGTGTGTGTGGTGGCCTGTGGGAGTGTGGAAATTCTGAAGGGACAGGGATCTGGTTGATCCTGAGGCAAACTAGCATTAGGATTGCTATACACTTTTTTTTTTTTTTTTTCCCAAGGAGGATCTATGCTGTGATAAGGATATGGGTGATGGCCTGCCTGAGGCACAGTTAGCATTCTGGATTTAACATGCCCATTTTATAAAACAAGTTCACTTGTTTTTTCAGGCTTGCGTTGAGTTCTGTAAGAATAAGCCACGACAGGGTGTGCATTAGAGATTTAATGTACAGTCAGTTGATGTCTCTTGGCCAATGAGATTTCTAGATTTTTTTTCTTGCCATTTTATGAAGAATTTTCATATGCTGTTGAGTTACTGTGATATTGACAGCCTAATTCTTCATGATGAAAATACCTACTTGAAGCGGTACCATACGAATTTGAACAAAACCATCGTGCAAAGCAGTATGAAAGACTGCTGTGACCGATACTTGAACTTCTTGTTGATATGGAACTTTCTTGTGATTAAAATAAATAAATAAAAAATTAAAAAAAATTAGAATATTAAACAGTTTGATAAATGGACAAGAATGCACTGAATGGAAGGCACTGGCTAGTGGAATGTTGACATAGGCTAGGTTGTTTGGTGTCACAGCTTTGTGAGTGTCAAATGTCCCTACTTAGTATATAGAAAATAATGTATGGGCAGCCATACACAACAAGGCTGTGTTTCCATCGAGGTGTTGAGATGACAGCACATGAACCTCAAGAGAGAAGCTCGTGAGGTCCATGCTGTCTTCTCAGCCCTGAGCTGGAAACACATGGTGAGTTGTGTGGTTGCCCAGGTTTATTTTTCAGTGTTTTTTACACTGGAGTGACAGACTCCCCACTGAAGTGAAAACAAAACATCTTGCCATTTTTTTGTTCTGCTGTATGATCAAAGTCACAGACTTTTGAAAGTTAGGTACAACTTCGGGCACTGGGTGGTTAGTAAGTAGCTAGGTATGGAATAATCGAGAAATTAAAAATTATATGACCTTTGAACTGTGCAGAACAACTGTTCGGAATGCACACAGTGGTTTAGAACGTGCAGAAGGTTTTTTGAGCAGGCTGATATTTATACAGAACAAAGGCTAACCATATACTATATATAGGATAAAGTATGGGTCTGGGTGTGTAATGAGAATTTACACACACCCGAGGGGTTTATGTGAAGCATCAAACCCGGGTGTGTATTCTAGATTTACACCAGATATTTATTTTATATAATTGTTAGCTTTCTCTTTTGCCTCAGCAATTATTTAAAATAAAAAGGTTGCTGTGCCACTGCTGCCGCAGTCCGATTCCGTCGGCTTTCTCTTATTTAAAACATTTTATTTGACAGTATTGTAAGGAGGATTGATCCGGTAGCAATGTGGTACAATTAATTTAAATTTTTTACTTACTGCCCGATGTCCATGGCAGTTTCTTTTCAGAGTTGGGTTTGCGGTTCGGGAAGTAAGCGAGCAGAGTTTGAGCAAGCGCATGCGCGAGAGGGGGAAAACGTGCGCGTGTTTGCCGTTATAAACGCTCCTTTATAACGGCAAATTATGCCACGGTTTCCTTATGGAAAAAAGAGGAAGCCATTAATTATATCATAATTACCTAACAGTTATGAATAACTCTAGCAACACAGAACATAACAGAAAAATAGTATTAGATTTGCTTCATTTACATTTGATATCATTCCTGAAATAAACTGTGGTAAGTGAGTTTCTAAAATTTCCTGTTCTCGTGCCAAGCCCACTATGATAATAGCAGCATTTGTGAGGTGCTGTGCTTTATGTACAGTTGAAGATAAACCTAAGTGGAAGAGGTGGTGGCCACATTTATTGACTTGAATCATTAATTACTAAAACTAAAGGCTCTTCCTTGTTAATGGAGCCATTGTGTGAATTTATTTTTTTAAGATGGTCCCTCTAGAGTGTGTGTGTGTGTGTGTGTGTGTGTGTGTGTGTGTGTGTGTGTGTGAAAGGATTCCTGCAGCCGCAGTCTGGTTCAAGGTACAGTCTAACCTTAAGCAGCTCACTGTACTCCTCACCACTTGTGGCTGCTCCCCCCCCCCCCACCACCCTTTTCCGTCCTTGCTTGAGGGAGGGGAAGCTGAGGGAGTGGAAGATGGCCACAGTTGGGGCAACGAGGCTAGGTGGTAACGGGCTGAAGGGATAAGTGGCGCAAGAAGGAAAAGTACAGTATGTGGAGACAGCCCGGAGTGGGCTCCCACACTGTCCAGACTTAAAACATCACAGAATGTTGGAGTGTGTGGGGCAGGGCTCAACATCCAGAAGAGAGGGATCAGGCTGCATGGTGCCTAAATATGATTATGTGCCAGATAACGCAGCAGGGGCTAAGGATGCTTTGTGTTTTATCTGGCAGGGTTCTGTTCAGTCCTGCTGGCTAGTACTGGAGGCGGAAACCTTTAAAGAAGCACATCAGTTGGGTCCATGGAATGTCTGGGTCACCAGATTTTCTCCTGCATTAACCCTGCTGGCTAGTGGCTACAGAAATTAATTTCAAACCCTGCATGTGTTGTTTTTACTTTTGACTTTTTAGGTGCACAAAGAAACAATAGATGCTGTACCAAATGCAATACCTGGGAGGACAGACATTGAATTGGAGATCTATGGCATGGAGGGCATTCCAGAAAAAGACATGGAAGAAAGGAGACGACTACTTGAACAGAAAACACAGGGTAATATTTTATTGGATGTGTAGGTGACAGGTAGATTGACCTTGGGGTGACTGGAGTGCACTGAGTGATTGTCTTGCATTTTCTTTGCCACTTCTCTGAATAAGTAAGCTGTGTGTTTGTGTGTGTGTGTGTGTGTGTGTGTGTGTCTGTCTGTCTGTCTGTCACTCTCTGTCAAGGAGGCTGAGAGGCCTGGTGTCAGCATGTCGAGCGGTGGACACTAGCTATGTCAAACTATGCTCTGTTTATGGGTGGGGGTCTGACAGGCCTGTCAAGCAGGCTGTTTCTTTTCTCCCCAAGTCCCTTCACCTCTGATAGGCAGCGTTTGTATGGCCATGGCGTACAGGCCAGGCCCTAGCCAGCATTGTGTGGTCAATCTCACCATAGTGCAGTTTGACCAGCTGACAGGAGGTGCCGAAATGCAGCCACTGTTTAATTTATTTAGTTTTTGTTAACCGGGTAGGTGCACTAGCCATAAAATAACTATTTTCAGGCACGACCCGGGAGAGTACAACAAAAAGAGAACAGTTGAGCAACAGCAACATGGGTACAGTAATACAAATAGAGAAACAATACAGCAGTGCTACAAAAATACAATAGGTAGAAACAACAAAAAATAATGGCAAGCATTATACAGATAATGGCAGTAAGATATATAAGTGCAGAAACCACGGACCCGACCTGTGGCGTGTAAGGGTAAATAAGATAGCAAGGTTATATAGAAAGAAATGTGAGGAATGTTCAGACATAACAAGAAAGACTGACAGAAGGAAGGTAAGGGGTGGTAATTGGCAAAACAGTGGATGGTCAGCAACAAGGTTCGAGAAGGAAGAGAGCGAGTAGTCAAGAAGTTATTTACAAAGAGAAGGAAAAATATGGGGAGGGGAAGAGGAGACAGTCTTGGAGCTGGATTAGAGCAGGGGTGACATTACTGGAAAGTCTCAGGAGCTTAAGCCCTTTCCTTTGTCCAAGTTGTAGCTCATTTCCTCCATAGCATCTCTTGGACTCTGCACGTCCAGTACTGGAGTTGGGTGTAAGCCATGAACTAGGGTCTTGACTTGGTAACGTAACGCAGTACCTCTGGCAGGGCATCTTGTCTTTACGTTGGTGTGGTGATGGACCTGGGTGTGCTGTGTGATCAGATTAATTACTTGGATGTGAAGGTGCCAGGGGCGACAGCAGCATGAGAAAGACCAGCTTGCTGGGTGTCGGCAGCATGAAAAAGACCTTCTTTCCTGACTACTGTGGATAAATTGTTGATTATTGATGACCTGGCGGGGGGAGCGGGTGAATCTAAAAGGGAGCATAGTAAAGGCAACAAACCTCCGCATCAGACAAGTAAGCAAAAACAAGAGGGGGACAAAGACTGCTGTTCTTGAAAGAGGTAGCTGAAAAGGGCAAAGGCTGAAAGGGTAGCATTCAAAAAGTATTAGGAGATGGAGGAGGATATGGAGGTATATCAGGGGAAAGCAGTAAGGAGCGCAGAGGTGCAAACTGAGGAGAGAATACCCCAGGAGATAATGAAAAAACATTTTAGGTATACAAGTGAAAAGAGGAAGACCAGGGGTATGATTACAAAGTTAAAAAGGGAAGTGGGTGCTGCACAGAGGGAGACCAGGAAAAAACAGACATCCTGAACAAATGCTTTTATTCAGTGTTCACAGAGAAAGGAGAGGCTGTGGCAGGAAGGAGATGGAGACTTTCTATTTTGAAGAAAAGTTATGATGGGACTTGCGAATCTGAAGGTGGACAAAGCAGTGTAACCAGATGGGGTGCATACAAGGGTATTTGGGGAGCTTGGGGACAGTTCTGTTTAACAGCTCATTGGAAACAGGAGTGGTTACGGAGGACTGCAGGAGGGCAGATGTCCCATTACACAAAAGTGATAGCAGGGAGAAGGCTGGCAATTATAGGCCAGTCAGCCTGACATCAGTGATTTGGGGGGAGTTAATGGAATCGCTGCTAAAGGAAAGCATTGTGGAATATCTTGAATCTAGTGGTTTACAAGACCCAGGGCAGCATGGATTCACGGGGGTCATGCTAAATGAATCTGATTTCTTTGGGTGACAAAGGATTTAGATAAGGGTGGAGCGGTGGATGTGGCCTACCTAGATTTCACTGGGACTTTCAATATTGTTCCACACAGAAGACAAGTAAGCAAACTAGGCAGCTTAGGAGTGGGTCCCATGGTGGTAAACTGGATAAGAAATTGGTTAGGGAATAGGTGACAGAGGGTGGTGGTCAACAGAGTTAATTCTGAGGATGGCAGGGTGACCAGTGAGGTGCCACTCGAAAAAGTGCTGGGACCGGTCCTCTTTAATGTCTTTATAAGTGACACATTGCAGAGGAGCTGGAAGCGAAGGCCTGCTTCTCTGCGGATGACTGCAGTAGGGTGAACACGCGGGGGGGGGTGGATGGATGGAAATGATGAGCAGGGGCCTGAGAGAACTAGAGTGGTCAAGGGTGTGGCAGCTGGGTTTCAATACTAGAAAAGTTCAAAATAATGCACTTAGGGCCCAGAAATCCAGGGCATTGTACACAATTTAGTGGAGTGGTATTAACCACCACCATGCAGGAAAGAGACCTGGGTGTAATTTTCAGATGACTTAAAGGTGGACAGGCAGTGCGACAGGGAAATCTGGAGGACTAGTGGGATGCTGGGTTGCATAGGGAGAGGTATCGCCAGCGCAAAGAGGGAGGTGGTGTTGCCACTGTATAGATCGCTGGTAAGACCCCACCTAGAGTACTGCAGTGTCCAGTTCTGGAGACCACATCTCCGGAAGGACATAGAGTGGAGGCGGTCCAGAGAAGGGCAGCTTAAGATCGTGCAGGGTCTGCATCAAAAGCCTAACAGGAGAGACTAAAGGACCTTGGTATGTACACCGTGGGACAGGGGAGGGACATGAGAACTTTAGGCCTTGTTCACACTGGACTACTTAAAACGTTTTATCACTGGTAAAATGTTTTAAGTAGCCCCAAGCACGGTTCACATTCGCACTCAGCATGACTTCGGAACCGTTTTAGTGAACTGTGCTTCGAGGTAGGCTTGAGCACGGTTTTGAAAAAGGTTCAGATTGTAATTCGGACTTACCGGTAGTGCGAATAGGAGAACACGGTTTCTGCAGTGCGATTCTTCAGGTTTGTGTGTTACCGCAAAGCATGCTGGTAAGCAGCTTTCAGCTGCTGCGGGTGCTTGAAAACCTTTGCACGGATACCAGTAGTGAGAACACACTGACGCATTGTTGCAGGTACTGACATGTTGTTAAACTCGCTTTTGACAGTGTGGATGCTTGGAACTGGTAAGCTTTAATCCATTTTTAGCAGTTTAGTGAACCGTATTTCAGTGTCCCGCACTGTAAATAGGGCTTTAAATAACCTCATGGGGTAAAGGAGGTACAGGAGGAAAGTATTTTTCCGAAGAAATGGTGCTCCAGAATAAGGGGACAGGAACATGCTATGAAGCTGATGGGGAAGATTCCTTCACAGGAGGAGTGGTGGATTCCTGGAATAACTTTCCAGTGGAGGTGGTGGGGTTAAAGAATGCATGGAATAAGCACAAGGAAATCGTAGTGGAAGGGGAAGGATGGTATAGATAGGAATTGGTAGACAGGATGGTCAAGCTGTCCTTATCTGCTGTTGATTTCTGTTTCTTTTGTGATTGAATTTTAATTATGGCTCTCTGTAAAGGTTTGGGTTGGAGTCTGTTGGGAATTTTAAAGTTTGGATTTTAACAATTTATTCTAGCCGACAGCCAAAAAAAGAAGGGCCAAGACGATTCTGATGAATATGACGATGACGATTCAGGACCAGGACCCTCATTCCAGCAACAGGGACTGCAAGCCCAGCAGGGATATGTTCCACCAATGGCACAGCCAGGTATGCCTCCTGTGCCAGGCCCACCAGGTAGTGTTTTTTATAGCAGATATGGTTATTTGAAAATGTGTGATTAATTCCATGATGCCTTTTTTTTCCCCCCTCAAAAAAAGCACACACACCCCTGCATGCTAACACTTAGGAGCTGGTGCCACCAAACAAAAATCAACCTATAAACAAAGTACAGAAAGGCTTATAAACCCAGAGATGGTGTGCTTGTGCATGTCTGCTCCTGTAGGCAGACAGATGTATGGACTGTCCTCCCTTGTCAGCTGGGACAGATTAACATGGCCGAGTGTTAGAACACGCTCATTCCCATACACCTTCAATCACTGCAAGCTGTTCTAGCTGGAGACGGTTTCCTGCTCTTCAGGGTTCCTTCTTTCTCGACAAGAGTTGCTTTTTTTAGTAAGACAGCAGCTTTTGCCCTACTGCGTCTTGTCTATCACATGTTTCATCTGTTTTTTTTTTCTTCTCACCTACATTCTTCACCTGACCTCCAAGCCTGGTACCCAGCACATTCAGTTCATATTGTAGGTGGCTTTGGACAAGCTGTTTGAGACAGAATTACTAATCTCTTGACTTAGGCTGTCAAAGAAATTGTGAAGACATTTCCAATTTTAAAGTTCGAGATTGTATATAAATTATATATTTATTTTACAGTGCCCTTGCAGTTTGATAAAGCTGCACCTTGGCGACCAGATTTTACATAAAGGAATTAGTTATAAACTTCATTCTGCAAGACAAGGCTGCAAGCACGTACTTGCATGATGGAACATGTGGGCAGCTGCTAACCTCTGTGTTGGGATAATCATTCAGTGTTGTCTGCTAAGCCACACAATGTAGTGCGACTGCCATCTCCCCAATTTTGCTGCTGCCTTTTTATTTATTTTTTTTTTTTTTGTGGTAAGATTTAAAAAGGAAGAAGCGGCTCCACTCACATTCAGGCCTGATTGGAAAATATCATTAAAACATTGCAAAAGAAAGAAAATTGGCACCGAGACCAGGCACTCAATCGCAGATTTCTTATTGTAGATGTAGTGTAGTTGAAACAATTCAATTAATTAATTTAAAAAAAAAAAAAAAACCTGGCAAAATTCCACAGTCCAACTCACTTACGGAAAACAAACGACTGGCAGATACCCCGACCGGTTTCACTCCCTGAGGAAGTATATTAATGCATGCAACCATGCAGAAATTTTTTTTCACGCTGCACTACAATAAAGTAATAGGTGTAAGTGCCTGGTTTCTCTGTTAGTTTTTTTTTTTCTCTTGCAGTAGCTTTTTGAAGACACTGAGTAACATGCACTTGCAGCTCACCTCTGGATTGACTGGCGTAAAGACCTGTCGGGATCACATTTTGAGCCTTACTGGCTTGTGTGGTAGTATCACTAGGATTCAGTTGGTATAGAGGTGTCCCTGCACTGACCTGTGACTTCCTGCCCTGGAACCCCTAAACGTTGGATCTTTTTTGTTTGCAGAAGGCATCTGCTACTCTTGTTCACTGGTTGCTCATTGAATATGGTGAATCTTGCTATAGATGAAGTCTTCTAGCCTCAGAAAGCCTAGGCATGTTAGATGCAGATTGATTTTGTCTAGAAAGCTTTTTTGCTCTTCTGCGGGCAGGAGAGCACTCTGCACCCCTGCCTTGCTTCCTGCAACTGACAACCACCTCCCCTGCAAATTAACTTGCTACGGTTTCTTCACTGATTTTAACCTGCAGTGCCTCCTGGAGGGGGTGGGGCCACCTTCCCAAGTCCATATCCAGAAGTGGTCAGGTGTCTCAGACAGTGGAGCTGGCTGGAGGCGAGCAGGCAAGGGCGACATGAATGTCTCTCAGCATTTCTGGTTGTTCTCCCTCTCCAGTCTGGCACTGTGTAGTGCACAGGTTGTGCGTAGAGGGTGAGGCCTGCTGCCATCCCCTTGTGACTCACCCCATGGCCATATCACCACACCTTCCCATGGTGGCAGTGTAGGAGCAGTGCTGCTGTTCCCTCCCAGGCAGAGAAAAGTCATGTGGATGCTCAGTCCTCTCCTCCCCTGGTAACCACTGGCATGGAGGGAGATGTGGCATCCAGCACCTGTGCCTTTTGCGCCACTGGACACTCTCTGGTTACATACTCTTGAAGGTCAGATAAAAAGCTCAATTAGTTGTTGTGTGAATGCCTTGTGTATAACTGAGGGGTACATGTGTGCTCTGTGGTGTCCTTGGAGTAATCTGTTCCTTATGCCAGTTCTGTGAAAGTCTTGTTATAAACATCTTGGTGAAATGAAACTGCTTACGTAGGGGTCTTGATTAGTTATTTAAAATTTGTTGGTAGGAGAGCACACTGAGCTGCAGACATCTCATTTCCTAGTTGACTTGGGGGAAGGGGATGTGGGTGCAGAAAGAAGCATGCAGGGAGGTACAAAAAGTGCATAAAATCAGCAAAAATTAAAATTAAAAATGCAGAAAACGGGTACAGCTAGAAAAAAATTGCAAGGTGCAATACAGCATATGTCATTGCAGTATTAATGTGTAGTTTTTCATTGCTGTTTTAGCACAAATTATTGCATTTTGCATTGTTTTCGTTTTTAAACAAGATGTGATTTTTGATGCCAGACTTAGTTTGTATAAGAAATTGCATTCTGTTTTTTCATTTCACTAATTACAGGCCTACGTATTACATTTCACAGCGTAAAAGGCTTACACTCACATTTTCTGTATTGCAGAAATAGATTAGTTGCCGTATTGGTCCTTTTAAGAACAGATCCAGAAGCAAATGGTCTGATTCCTTTTTGTAACATCAGTGTTGGTCAAATAAAAGGTGGTAATGTCTAAGCTTTCGGACCAACCAAGTCCTTCCACAGAGACTTATGATAGTTGCTCAGAGAATCACATTCTATTAACACCCAGATCATGCATTAAAAAAACCCAGAAAATTCTCATTGGTTTAAAGTACCTATTTTAAAAAATTGCAGCTTTAAATGGAATGAACAGCATTCCATTAGCTTGCTACTGCTGAGAATCTTTCCAAGGTCAAATTACATCAAAAGTAGATAAGCTGAACACTCCAGTTGACACAACCTCTAACTGAAATTATTAATGATTATAAAATGGTAAGAGAAAATCCTGAAATCTGATTGGCTGTTCATGAAACAATTATGTTCCACACATGGAAAATAAAAAGTGCCGCCAAATCACCATCGGAATCATTACGTTAATAGAATGTTAAGAATTCAACTGGCAGCCATTGTTTTTTGCCCAGCAACTGGAAGCATCACATTTACGTGCACTTGGCCCTTAAAATAAAACTACCCTAAATACAAAATAAAACATTCATTAAAAGTTGTTTCCCTGATCATCACATTCTCCTTGTACACATAAATCAGACACATTAAGTATTGTGTATAGTTTTCATTACAACTGTTTCTTTGCTGACAATGAAAAATTCCCCTTCTGTCTTTACTTGCTCATCTGTGAAATCTCTTCTCCTTGCCCTGACAGTAAGATAATTGAGTCTCTGGCTGTAACAGAGGCCTTTGGGGGTGTGTGTGTGTGTGTGGGGGGTAGTATGTTAGGAGAGTAACATTCTAGCAGTGGAATTGAGCAGAATTTTGAATCCGTGTGTTTCATGGTAGACATTCCATATCTTGAATGTGGGAGAAAACGGAGAACAAAAAACAGGAAGTAGGCAGCAATACAATGACATCATTTGTAGTGGGCGGAAGGACTATTTGATCATGAATACACACAAATAAATCTGTTATTTCTGCATATAAACATGCTTTTCCCAACTGTAAAAAGTTTAAAAAAAGAGCCTATTTTATAAGCGCAATAATGCACTCCGGGATGTGCGTGTAACACACTTTACCGCACTGCCAGTGGCTAAAGTTACTCGGCCTTCGGCCTCTTGCCTTATTATGCCCCTGGCAGTGCGTTCAACTGTGTTCCACGCACACCCCATCGTCTTATTGCTAACATGAGTGTGTTATGAGAATATTCATAATTAAAAGCAACACCTTTAGATTTAACACTACAAATGTCCAAGTTAAAATTTGATAGTATTGTATGATGAACTCTACGACAGATATAAAAAGCAGAAATTTATGTATGGAAATAAGAGGGAATAAGGAAAACGTACCTTGCAGGAACAACTGTTTAAAACATTCATACAGTATTAAACCTATCTGGAAACATTTTCTAAACTATACTCTCAACCAGTTAACACGCTCCATGAACTTTAAGACCTACAGTGCTGTAACAATATTTTTTTACAAGATATCAGTTGTCAGTATTATTGCCAAATAAAAAAATTTCTCTCTCAAGGACCACCTAGGAAATGATGTTCCCTCTAGGAAGTCCTATCATTGGTCCATTGGTGATCGAATTTGATTTTTTCAGAGACTACAGTCTGGAACAAGGCAGTTGTTTTCACAATCACATTGGTGTATCCTGGTGCTTCATCCAACTGTTCTCGCTTACATGCGGTCTCAGAATTCCAGCACTATGCAAGCCTGCCATTCATTTCATTGTTTCTCAGAGGCCAACCACTGAAATGATCAAATGCTGGATTTTAAGGCCCTGAGTCTCTAACATGGTTTGTTCCTGATGCCATAGTATGGCGCTTTTTTTTTTTTTGATTGGACTGTTTTTCTGCCTCCGTGGACCCGACAGGGACTACAGCCCTCCCTCAGAGAGGTACTGCACTCTGGCCCCACTGCCTGCCACTCTCCCCCACCTTGAATTTCCCCGCAATGGGGCCAGGGCGTGAGTCCCAGCATGCGCCCGGAACACAGCGATCCAGAATCTGGGAGGCGGCTGCCCAGAAGTGATTGGAACCATCACAGGTCCTACCAGGTCCCGTTTTTTCCCTCTGTTTCTCTCGTACCCTATGCCTGTGCAGTGAGTGGGGCGACTGCCGCATGGGCCAACCCCTTTTGTGCTTGCGTCTGCACAAACACTCAGCCACTGCTGGGTGTCAGTAGGCAGCGCACAGCGCCAGCCCCCTCTCCCCGAGGAAGGAGACCAGCCGAGCCCTGAACGACCAGAGTTCATTCCCAAACCTGGATCACCCGCGTGGTGCAAGGTGTGGCGTCCAGCTCCTCAACCCTCCGGGCCGACTAGTATGGCTTTTTGTAGAATTATTAGTTGCTTGATCCCTATGAAGCTCACTATGCCACTTTTGACACCTTACCTTTAATTCAGCACCAACAAAATGTGGGCTAGACAGTTTGTTATACATTTTGAGGAACATGTACTACAAAAATCAAACTACAGTTATGCTTGGGTTCCACAGCGCACCCTCAACCACTCCTCGTTGTCAATCGTATATGAAGTAAATAGTCTTGATGTGATACCTCATTAACTTATGGTACAGGACAGTTTTGTTACATTTTGGTTTACATGTCATGTAATGGATAAGTATGTATGTTTTAAACAAATTATTTATTTGTAGGAATGCCACCTATGATGCCAGGTGTTCCACCTATGATGCCTGGAATGCCACCAGTGATGCCAGGCATGCCACCTGGGTAAGTTCTCATTAATGAATTATGGATTTAGGTTTTTAATTGGGTGGATTAGAAATGTGCCTTATATTTGTATCTGGTTTTAGTTATGAGTTGGTTTGTTTAAATTGAGAGCTGTGTGCCATTCTACTTAATATGCATCGTTGTCCTCGTTTAAATTTGGATTGTATAATATGTTGTTGGATTCCAATTATGTATGTTTTAAGTAACTTTATAATGTGTGTTATGTAATGGTCGCTGTGAAAAATTGCATTTTTGCTAATCTGCTTGCCAGCTTAAATAATGAAATATGCCCCTGTGCCTATCCCATGCATGCATGCATGCTTGAAGCTCTGCACAGTATTTGCCCCCACTACCTCTTCTTGCAGGCTGTTCAGTCATCCACTGCCCTGTCTGTGAAGAAATATATTTCTACACATCTCTCCTAATCTTCTGCCTGTTGGCTTCACTGCATGCCCGCTTGTTCTGGTGCCTTCCTGTCACTTACACATTGTTCACTCCTGTGAGATACTTGTAGTTTTTGGTAACGTCTCCTTTCTTCTAGGGAGTGTGTGGTGAGTTCCTGCAGCCTTTCCTCATGTAGGTTCTTGTGCAACCCCCTCACCATTCAGGTTGCCCTTCTCTATACGGCTTCCACCCTTTTAAGTGTCATTGTGGAGGTGTGGCCTCCAGAACTGGACACAGTACTCCATGTGGGGCCTCACCAGTGAGCAATACAGTGGCAGCACCACCTGCCTTCTCCTGCTAGAAATCCCTCTCTGCAATGCACCCCAGTATCCTGCTAGCCTTCTGCACAGCTTTGTCATGTTGCCCAGCCACCTTGATGTCCTCAGATATATGATGACCCCCTAGGTCTCTCTTCTTCCTTGGTGACTGTAAGCGCCACTCTCCCCATCTTATACACAGACCCTGGGTTCTGCAGCCCTGAGTGCATAACCTTGTACTTTTGAGACATTGAAACCCAGCTGCCGCCTCCTGCACCATTCATCTAGTTTCCTTGGATCCCTTTGCATTCTGTCTATCCCTTACTGAGCGTCAGTCCTGTTGCAGATTTTTGTATCACCCGCAGAGAGATGCACCTTCCCCTCAAGCTCCTTTGCAGTGTCGCTTATGCAGACATTGGAAGAGGACCAGTCCCAGCACCGAACCTTGTGGCACCCTGCTAGTCACTCTTATTGCCTTACTCTTGGCCTCCTGTCGCTTAACCAGTTTGATACCCAGCTTGTCACTTTTCTCTCCCACCCACAGGCTGCCTAGCTTGTTAACTAGCCTCTTGTGCGGCACAGTGTCTAAAGCCTTACTGAAGTCCAGACAGGCCACATCCACTGCTCTCCTTTGATACACCTCCCTGCTAACTTAGTCAAAGAATGTTTGATATGACGACCTGCCTGTGAAACTGTGCTGCCAGTGGTTCTGCAGTGCTTCTTCCTCCAGGTGGTCCACCGGCGTCTCCTTCAGTAGTGTCTCCATTAACTTTTGCACCAGTTAGACTGACTGGCTGGTTGTTCGTATCCTCCCTACTGTTGCTTTTGTGCAGAGGGACCTCATTGAGCCTCCTCTAGTCCTCTTGAACTTGCCCATCTCCATTGATGTGCTGAAAAGTGAAGAGAGGCGGCCAGCTTGATGCTCTGTTCCATTGCGACCCTTGAATTAATTCCATCCGGCCACATTGCTGCTTTCTCCTTTAAGGCTTCCAATCCCTTCTGGACCCTTTCCACCGAGAATGGACTTGTGTCCACTCCCCCTTCTACCTGGTGCTTACTACAGCATGCTGGTGTGTCCCCCTTCCCCACTGTGAAGACTGAGCAGAAGTAATCGTTTGGTATTTCCACGCCTCGGACCTGCTGCCCATGCTCCGTCCCCCACAGATGGCTGCTGATGCTCAAAAGCCACTCGAGTCGGGGGGGGGTTTGTAAGGTTAAAAAAAAAAAAAAAAAAAGTCTTCCAGTGCATGTGTCACTGTTTCTGTCGTTCTCAGGGTCTTTGCCTGTGAAAAGTCACTCGCGTCGGGAAAAGATTTGAAAGTTCAAAAAAAAAAACCCAGGGCTTCCGGATCACACACTCACGATCTTCGCCGTGGGAATGTCACTTGAGTCGAGAAGAGATATTTGTAAGTTTAGAAACGGAAGGAGTCTGCTACTGTCTATGAACTGGGACTACATATATAGCTAAAAGCAAAAAAAAAATGCTGACTAAGCTCTTGGTGGGAGAGAGCTACAATGTACATAATTGTTGGGTGAGCTAAAGTCCGAAAAGGAAGCACAGCTAATAGCCTAAAGCTGAACAGTGCTGGCGGAGAGCGTTAGGGGCTCAGTGTGACTCTGACCTTGCTATTTACAGCAGATGACATCTACTTGGAAGCCAATTATCATAGTGCGAGTAGGACAGAATCATCCCAGTAATCCGGCATCCCCATCCCGATTTAAACGGATGAGGATGCCATTGAAAGTAATAGCCAATTAATCGGTGCCTAGAGGGGACATCCCAATAAAATGGACGTCCTGATTATCCGCACCCTGATTAAGTGACTTGTACTGTATTAATATATTATGAAGCAGTGTAACTGCCTCCAGCAAGAAAATCACTCTGACTAGTGAATTTTTATGTAAACTGATGTATATTTAGCTGTATGTTGCCACCCTACTGGTGACTTGGCATATGGTATATTCAAACAGCTAGCAGTACGTGCTGACGCCAGTTACAGTGTTTAATGGCGGCAGGGAATCAAGTGGTATTCAGAAACTACAAAGTATAATAACTAAAATTTAGTGGTTCCATCTGTTCTGTTGCTAAATGTTTAATTCGGATGGCTAGATAGGCTACCATTGTTTTACAGTGCCTGTACTTTCAGTATATGAGTTGTTTGACAGCTGATGCCACCATGGTGATTCTGAGAGAATGAGCGTTGGAAAGCAGCATCACTGCAGCGGCAATCAGTTGTGCAGAGCAGCGTGCGGCAACAACTGTACACTCCGTAAGAGGTACAGTAGTACTGCTCTCTTAATTGGAGGCAGTTACAGTGCTGTATAATTTTAGTTAATGTTTTTCTCTTTCACCAATGCCACTGACCAGCCCCATCTGTCCTGTTCTCTCACTTATATGGCCCCCGGGGTCAGTGGAGGATATCTACTTGCTTGAGGTTATATCCTCCATGGTGGGCTTCCTTTGGGTGTGTCCGGGCCCATGTAATGTGTGCGGGGCCAAAAGGGTTAATTTATGCTTCCATGTATTAAGAGCTTTTCCTTCCTCAACCCCAAGAAAACACGCATGCCAGAGTTATGGGCACTAGTACAAAAGAGCAAATCTGTGGTGGCTCTTTGGCAGTCTGATGGAGTGGGCTGTCCTCCCTAGTTCTTACGGATTTCATGGCAATCAATTACTCTTTGCCTACTTGCAAACATTATCTGTAACACTTTCTGTATTTCTTACTTTCTGCATTATAGTCAAAATTGCCAAAGGATATCAGAGGCTCAATAATAGAACATTACCTACCCTAATGTGCCAGCAGAAATTTTGGCAATTGACTAACTTTCGGTTGGGGGAAAAGTCCGGGACCAGACGGCTACACGCCAGAAACCTCATCAGAAGCAAATTGTATTACCTTTTTTGACAGCAACTTTCCAGGAAGTACAGGAGGGCACCCCCCCCCCATAGCAGGAGATACGCAAATGTATCCACTATACTTAAACAGGAAAGAATCAAACTTCTTGTGATGCCTACAGATCGATTTTGGTACTTAACATAGATTATAAACTCTTCACTGGAGTACTTGCTGCCAGAATGAACCGCTTCTCCCTGTAATTGTACAGACCAGTCTGGTTTTATGAAGAATCGGAGAACCACAGATAACATTAAACGCACCCTAAATTTGGTTCATCATATGCATAGGAACGAGATACCATCTGTAATTTAGAGTCTAGATGCTCACCAGGTGTTTGATTGCATGTCATGGAGGTTCTACTTCATATCATGCAGGTTCTGCTTCATACCCTAAAAACCTTTCAGTTTTTGAGGATATCTCTGACAGCAGGTCACACCTCAGGAACCTTAGCTGTTGGGCGCCTGGACCACACAGAAGCTTTTTCGCAAGCAGTCTTAACAGGGGCTGCCCATGGCGCTGTCACTATGTTGACATTCCCCTATATAGCAGTAGGGCGGTCCCAGGCAGCTTCAGTCGACCGCCATTTCTAAACCTTTGGGTTTTCTTCCAGTTTGTTTTCTCTCCCTAGTACTTCTTCATTTTGTTTTATCTAAAGTGATCCCTTTCTCTGCCCTCTGGATAAGGGGATAGGGGACTGGAAGGGAAAGTATGTCTCTTTACAGATGAGACACAGATCTGCAACAGGGTTGATACACAAGGTGGGGTGGAAAGGATGAAAAGGGACTTGGCAAGGTTGGAGAAATGGTCAAATGTATGGCAGCTTGGATTCAGTGCAAAGAAGTGCAAAGTAATGCACCTGGGAAACAAAAACCCAGGGAAGAGTACACAGTGGGGTGGGGGGATACTGACAGCAACAAAAATGGAAAGAGACCTGGGGGTAGTCATATCAGATGACCTAAAGGTGGGCCAGCAGTGTGAGAAGGCAGTAAGGAGAGCTGGGGGGATACTGGGATGCATAGGGAGAGGCATCACCAGTAGAAAGCAGGAAGTTGTTGGCCCTCTGTACAGACAGTTGGTAAGACCACATCTGGAGTACTTTGTACAGTTCTGGAGGACCCCATCTCCGCAAAGACATAGACAGGGTGGAGGCTGTCCAGAGGAGGGCAACAAAATGATGCAGGGGTCTGCATCAGAAGACAAATGAAGAAAGACTAAAGGAACTAAAGATGTATAGCCTCGAGGAAAGGAGGGAGAGGTGATAGAAACTTTCAATACCTCAAGGAATCAAAGTCCAAGAGGGTAGCATCTTTCAGAAAGAGATGTGCAAAAACAAGGGCACAATTTAAAGATAGAGGTGGACGGCTCCAGAGGTAATGTGAGGAAGTATTTTCACAGAGAGGGTTGTGGATACATGGAACAGCTTCCTGAGAGGGCTGTAGAGTCAAAACAGTGGGGAATTCAAGAATGCATGGGACAGACATAAGGCAGTTCCAGTGGGGGTAGGAGGAAGTAGGCTGTTGATTAACTAGGATCTGCAGCTTATCCGTTAGGTAGGGAAATGGGCAGACTAGGTGGGCCAAGCAGGTCCTATCTGCCATCAGATTCTGTTTCCTCGTTTGTCTGGTTGGACCCCAGCGCTTCTGCCATTGCTGCAGAGAGAAAATCTTTGAGTTCCACCACTCCTGTGTCCGTTATCTCTGCCAGCCACGACATCCATGCCTGTGGATTCTGCAGTGGCTTCTACTAGGCCACCCATCGACCGCCTGAAGGAGCTTAAGGCATAACCTCATGGAGCAGAAGCTGGCCATCTTAGAGAAGGAGATTCAGGCCAGAAGCTCCTCCGCTTCCCCAGCTCGGTTGTCGGGCAAAGCCTGGGACAAATCCTCGTTGGGGAAGCACCACCACTGGGAGAAGGGCCGTTCCTCCTGTGAGCGGTCCCGGTTACTGCGCTCTGTGCCGACCACTTCAGGATCATTGTCCTTGTCGATGATGCGCCTTGCTGCCTCCCTTGCCCTTCTGGTGATGGGTCAGGTTCTGGCAGCCCTCTCCGCTGGAACAGCTCAGGCCAACAATTCCTCGTCATTGGCGCCCCTCTAAGCTCCCGACAAGGCTCCCCATTGCCCCCCTCACTGCCACGGGGGACGCTGGCAGTGTGACGCATCTGTCGACGAGGGGGCTTCTCCTTTGCCCTGTCTACTCACCCGCCACTTCCGAATGCTCCCTCCTCCCCAAGGGTCTCTGGGCACACTGCTGGTCTGCTTGCGGCTGGCGCTTCTGATTGTGTGGTCATCCTAGTCAGTGTATGCCCTTTCATACAACATTGGGGATGCAGGCTCATTAGGTTTCCCAGCCTGAACCTATACCTTTCTGCCCTTCTTGGATGATCTCGTCACAGGGGCCTGTTTTTATTCTGGCTCTGTCTTTCAGCGTCCCATCGACGGCGGTCACAGACTATGTCCAGGCATTATTCTCTTTGGTCCTGGACATTGTAAAGCGGAAGCCCCGACTCCTACCCCATTGTTGGGAAGATCGCTCAAATGCCTGAGGCTCCCTGCACCGCCCATCAACGAGGGCAGCTCCTTCATGTTCTTCGATGTCCTCAGTCCCCCCGAACCTAGGGATGATGAAGATGATTGTCTGGATTTTCTCCAACCCAGCAAGTATGACGAGTGGGGTGCTGGGGCCATAGAAACATAGAATTTGATGGCAGATAAGGACCGCTTGGCCCACCCAGTCTGCCCATTTCCCTACCTGATAGATAAGTTGCAGATCCTAGTTAACCAGCAGCCTACTTCTTCCTACCCCCACCCCCTAGAATTGCCTTATGACTGTCCCATGCATGCTTGAATTCCACCACTGTTTTGACTCCACAACCTCCTCTGGAAGGCAGTTCCATACATCCACAACCCTCTCTGTGGAAAAATATCTTAAATTACCTCTAAGCCCCCCTTCTATCTTCAAATTGTGCCCCCTTGTTCTTGCACACCTCTTTTTTTGAAAGATGCTACCCTCTTGGACTTTGTTGATTCCCTTGAGGTACTTGAAAGTTTCTATCATGTCCCCCCTCTCCCTCCTTTCCTCGAGGCTATACATATTAAGCTCCTTAAGTCTCTCTTCATATGTCTTCCGGTGCAGACCCTGCACCATTTTAGGGCCAGAACCCCTTCAGCCCCTCATTCACAGTTTCATTTACAGGGGACGACAACTCCAACTTTGTGCCTTGCTCCCCTTTTGATGACCCCTCTTTTGCAGTTGTCAGGTGCCAGCCGCAGGCAGCCATGGGCTTTGACTCTGCAGAACAAGATGCTTCTTGGAGAAACTTGGCACACTACTTGTGTCTGCCAGTCTCCAACCCTTTTCATACCCTCGCCCCATCATTCACACCTATGAAGATTCTATGCTGTCTGCCTGGCATAGACCTCACCTGGTCCCTCCTAAGTCCAGGAAGGCGGACCAGCTATATCAGGCCCCCTCAGGGAGGCCTTTTTTTAATCTGGGCCCCCGCAGGTGGACTCTGTGGTAAGCAGTGCAGCGCACGACCGCTGTAAGCGACTCCAGCATCTCAGTTCCCTTCCTTCCAATAAGGAATCGAGGAAACCGGATCTGATGGGGGGGGGAGAAGGGTCTTCGCTTCCTCCACCCTAGCCATCAGGGTCCTTGATTATGTTGAACATGTGTTAAAGTACCAGGCTGACCTCTGGGATGCTGCTAAATAGACTGCCCAGTCCTTTCTGGAGGGTCTGCAAAAGCAACTGCTTAAGGCCCTCTAGTCCAGTGCTGTCGTGGGGAGACACCTGCTGCGGGCTGCTTGTGACGCCTTGGATGCCTAGGCTAGGGTTTTGACAGTAGGCATTTTCCTCCGGCGCTACTCCTGGCTTAGGGTGTTGCGGTTCGCGACTGATGTCCAACAATTCTGAATGCCCCGTTCAGGGGCCACTCACTTTTTGGGGACGATGTGCAGGACATCCTCAATGACCTGCAGGCTTCAGGTAGAACCCTGCGTTCAGTACATTCCCTCTGCCATACCCACCAGAAGAGCAGTCAGAGAGTGCCCTTTTGACAGGCCACATGCAGTCTCCAAGCATGCCTCCAAACAAAAGGCGTCTGCTGCCCTTCCCACTCACGCCAACCCCAACAAGTCCAAGGGGAGGAGCAGGTCCCGCCTCAGCCTGACTCCTTGCCTGTCACCCCAATATTCTGGTTTCTCTGGATGCGGCCGTGAGGATTTGCATCCCTCCATCTTAATGGGGTGGGCGGGATTACTTCCGATCGTGGGTGCTTTTGCTAATCGGTTAGGGCCATGCCCTAGAATTTGTAGAAGCCATGGATCTTCCCCCAGACTTTCCACTTACTACGGATGTCTGTTTTTGCTGGCTGCTTGCTTGCTAGAATTCCTTACAGCTGCAGTGCTGGATGTGTGCATAAAAATACAGTGTACAGACAGAATTGATGTACTACCTGCCAGCAAGCGTTGCAAGCAGGCAGTGAGGATGGAAGGAAAACTGGCGACTGGACTCAGCTGAATGCACTTGTTACTTTTCCTGTTAGTGTTCATTTCACTGCCTAAGCTTGCTAATTTGCTGAATTGCTAATGCTGTTGTAAGGCAATGATGAATTTAGTCTTGGAGTCATGACTGAACGTTGACAGGGGAGGGTGTTAAGGCTGCAAATATTTAAGTGTTAAATATGTACATAGCCATATTATGATATCAACATACTAGTTTTATTGTTAACTAAGCTTTTAAAGCAACTACCATCATTGGCATGAATTTGGATGGAATTTTTTGAATGTGGTAGGCTTAGGCTGGCTGAGTGAGAAGCTGAAGCCTGAATCATGAGTCATGAGTCATGAGACGGTCAGAACACAGTAGGCTAAGGCTTGAATTTAGTTTGACTGATTTATTTACACACAGTTTTGAATATGAATGAAATTAATTGTGAAATCCTCTTGACTGAGTCAGCCACCACCACTCTGCATGTACATGCAGTTAGTGCACAGTAAGGGACCATGGGAGGGACAGGGAGGAGGAGCGAACAAGGAAAAACTTTTTGAGAATGGTAGTGGGGTTCTGGAGTTGGCCGGGGATCTTAGTCTTACCATGACAGTGACTGGTGCGTGCGGTGAGCTTTACCTTTAGAAAATAAGTGTGTAGGAGCACAGATTCGACAGGCAGGAGCATAAATATTTGGTCTTAATTTTGCCAATGTGTGCTTCTAATTTTTAAAGGAGCACACAGTGCCAAAACCTTAATGCCATCCCTGTTACTAACACCCCCCCCCCACGCCCACATGCTAGTGCTGTAAGCAAAGATTCAGGTTCTGCTAGCCAGAAAGGCCATAGAACCTATTTCCGAGACGCAGCGAAATGGGGTTCTGCTCCCATTTCTTCCTTGACCCCAAGTCCACTGGGTCCCTGAGGCCCATCCTGGACTTACAACTTGAATTACTTCATTCAGTACAAGAAGTTCAGGATAGTTACTTTCCCTGGTTTGATTCCCTTGCTCCGTGAGGGTGACTGGATCTGTTCTCTGGATATAAAAGAAAGAACTGTTGAGTACCTAGAGGCCAGCGGGGCACAGGACCCAAGGCAGCATGGATTCACAGTGGGAAGGTTATGCCAGGTGAATCGAATAGATTTCTTTGACTGGGTGACCAAAGTAGTAGACTGACTAGGGAGGGGCTGTGGACATGGCCTGCCTAGACTTTAGCAAGGCATTTGACACAGTCCCACACAAAAAATTAATAAACAGATTATCCAGCCTGGGAGTGGGTCCCAGGGTGGTAGCCTGGATAAAAAAAATTGGCTGGACAACAGGGTGCAGAGGGTAATAGTAAACTGAGTCCACTTCGAAGAAAAAGGGGGTTACTAGCGGGGTACCACAGGGTTCAGTACTGGGTCTGGTCCTTTTTAATGTCTAAGTGACATTGCAGAGGGACTGGAAGGAAAGTGTGCCTCTTTGCAGACACAAAGATCTGCAACAAGGTTAATACACATGGGGTGGAAAGGATGAGAAGGGACTTGGCAAGGTTGGAGGAATGGTCAAAAGTATGGTAGCTTAGCTTTGATGCAAAGTGGAACAGAGAAACAGAGGTTGACGGCAGATAAGGACCACTAGGCCCATCCAGTCTGCCCATTTTTTCTACCTTATGAATGTGCCACACACCTTTACACTGCCAATGACCTATCTATCCATATTCATCTGTATTGCTCCCTTATGCCCATCTCATGCCTTATTGAAGCCCTGCACTGTATTCATAGCCACCACTTCCTGAGGTAGGCTGTTCCATGCATCCACCACTCTTTCTGTGAAAAAGAATTTCCTCACATTCCCCCTTAATTGGCCTCCCTCTGTTCTCATGCTGTGTCCTCTTGTCCTGCTATTTTTCTTACATTTAAACATGTTGGACTCTTTCACCTTGTTAATGCCCTTAAGGCGTTTGAATGTTTTGATCATATCACCTCTCTCTCTCTTTTGCTGAAGGGTATACATATTGAGCTCCGTTAATCTGTCCTCATATGTCTTCTGATGCAGTCCCTGCACCATTTTGGTTGCCCTTCTCTGGACTGCCTTAATTTGGTTAATGTCCTTGTGAAGGTGTGGCCTCCAGTACTGCACGCAGTACTCCAGATGGGGCCTAACCAGTGTCTTGTAAAGAGGGATTATTACCTCCCTCTTACGACTTGTGATACCCCTAGTAATACACCCTAACATCCCCCTAGCCTTACCTACTGCTTTAGATGTCTGCTTGGATGATTTCAGGTCATCGGTGATGATGATGCCCAAGTCTTTCTTCCTTTGTGACTGCCAGCAACTCCCCTCCCAGCCTATAGGTGGCTTCAGGGTTTCTCTTCCCTATGTGCATGATCTAGCACTTCTTTACATTAAATCCCAGTTGCCACTCTTCTGACCATTTTGCTAGTTTATCCAGATCTCTTCTCATTCTGCCCACCCCATCAGAATCATCTGCTTTGTTGCAGATCTTGGTGTCATCTGAAAATAGACAAGCCTTACCCTCTAGTCCATCTGCAGTGTCACTAATGAAGATATTGAAGAGGACTGGCCCCAGGACTGATCCCTGAGGTACCCCACTTGTGACTTGCATCTCTTCTGACTGTATACCATTTACCACCACTTTGTTTTCTGTCCGTCAACCAGTTTGCCACCCAGTTGACCAACTTCTGACCCACCCCGAGCCTATCCAGCTTATTTATCAATCTTCTATGTGGAACAGTGTCAAAAGCTTTGCTGAAGTCAAGGTAGGCGACATCAACTGCTCCCCCTTGGGTCCACCACTCTGGTTACCCAGTCAAAGAAATCCATGAGATTAGTTTGACAGGACCGACCTTTTGTAAACCCATACTGTCTTGGATCCTGTGCCCCTATGGTTTCCAGGTGTTGCACTATCCTTTCGTTAAGGAGTGCCTCCATAATCTTGCCCACTACTGAGGTACGACTGACTGGCCTGTAGTTCCCTGCCTCCTTCCTGCTACCACTCTTGTGGGGCGGGATCACATTAGCCCTTCTCCAGTCTTCTGGGACCTCTCCTGTGCTCAGAGACTCACTAAACAGTTCTGCTAATGGCTCTGCTAGTTCCACCCTTAGCTTGTTAAGTACCCTGGGATGTATGCCATTAGGTCCCATTGCCTTGTCCACCCTGAGCTTAGCGAGCTCTTGTTGGACCCTTTCTTTTGTGAAGGGAGTAGTGCTCGCCTCCCTCCCCCCTGTGTCCATGGTGCTGAGCTGTGGGCCCTGCTGTACCTTCTCTTCAGTAAATACTGAGCAAAAGTATCTATTTTGGATAAATGCTTTTATAGGGTCCTCCTCCTCACATGCCCGCTTTTCTCCTTTGAGCTTAGCAATACCCACTCTGGACTTTCTCCTTTCACTAAGTAATGCACCTGGGAAACAAAAACCCAGGGGAAGAGTACACAACGGGGGAGGTATTAACAGCAACACAAATGGATAGGGACCTGGGGTAGTCATATCAGATGACCTACAGGTAAGCAAGTAATGTGAGAAGGCAGCAAGGATGGCTGGGGGGATACTGGGATGTGTGTGTGTGTGTGTGTATATATATATATATCTATATCTATATATCTATATATCTATATATCTATATATCTATATATATATATATACACACATATACACATACACACACAGAGAGAGGCTTCACCTGTAGAAAACTGGAAGTTCTCTCTACAGGCAGTTGGTGAGACCCCATCTGGAGTACTGCGTGCAGTTCTGGAGACTGCATCTTCGCCAGGATAGGATGGAGGCAGTCCAGAGGAGGGCGACTAAAATGATGCAGGGTCTGCAACAGAAGCCATACGAAGAGAGACTAAAGGAGCTTAATATGTATGCCCTTGAGGAAAGGAGAGGGAGGGGGGACATGATATAAACTATCAAGTACCTCAAGGGAATCCGTAAAGTCCAAGAGGGTAGCATCTTTCAGAAAAAGATGTGCAAGAACAAGGTGACACAATTTGAAGATAGAGGAGGGGGACGGCTCAGGGGTGATGTGAGGAAGTATTTTTTCACAGAGAGGGTGGTGGATGCATGGAACGATCTTCCTGAGGAGGTTATGGAGTCAAAAACAGTGGGGGAATTCAAGAATGCATGGCAATTCTGGTGTGGCAGGGGTAGGAAAAAGTAGGGTGTTGGTTAAATAGGTTCTGCAGCTTATCTAATAAGTAGGTACAGGAATGGGCAAACTAGGTGGGACCAAGCGGTCCTCATCTGCCGTCAAAGTCTGTTTCTATGCAGGACGCTCATCTGCATATCAAGATTTATCCTACCTACAGGAAATACTTTAGATACCTGTTCCTAGGAGAGCACTTTCAGTTCAGGGCTCTCCCCTTTGGTTTATCTTTAGCCCCTCGGGTCTTTACCAAGTGTCTCACGGTGGTGGCTGCGGCCCTCAGGAATGAAGACTACTGTGTCCTCCCTTAACTTGGATGGCTGGCTGCTCAAGGCCCCATTCTAGGAACAGTTGTCACCCTGGAGCATACTCTGCAGCTCTTTCACTAGCTGGGGGTCACTGTCAACCTGGCCAAGTCGGTCCTGACCCATGGCTAGCATTTTCAGCACATGGGTTGGGGGGGCATTCTAGATGCAGCTCGGGGCTCAGCCTTCCTGCCTATGGATCCTGTGGAGTGCTTCATCATGCAGGCTGGGGAACTCTTTGCAGCCAATATGTCACAGCTCGGATGTACCTCAGACTGCTGGGGCTGATGGCCACAGCCATTACGTCTGTTCCCCTTGCACGGCTCCACATGCGCATTCCCCAGTGGACCTTGAGGGTGCAGTGGGACCAGCAGACGATGACCAGGAGCAGATGGTCCTGGTCTCCTCACACGTGAAGAAAGTCCTTCTCTGGTGGATGGATCCTTGCAATTTGCTTGCGGTAGTCTCTTTCCTCATCCCTAGTTCTTTTCCTCTTCCCTTCTCCCTGTCCAATCCTCACCTCGGATGCTTCAGGAATGGGCTGGGGTGCCCATCTTTGTCAGTTTCAGACCTGAGGGACACGGTCTTCCCTTGAGGCCTCATTACACATCAGTGACCTCAACATGTGAGCGTTCCTGTATGGGCTGCAAGCCTTCCAGTCCCACCTTTCTCCAGGCCCCTTGCTAGTGCAGACAAACGATATCAGTGTAGTACACTAAATCGGCAAGGGGGGGTTCACTCTTGCCCTTTCTGCAGGAAGGCGATGAGGAATTTGGTACTGGGCTCTGGACCAGTCTTGAGCTGTCAGCCATCTATGTCCCAGGCGTCCAAAACATCCTCGCGGATGAGCTAAGCTAGTCACGGTCCAAAATGCATGAGTGGGAACTGCTGACCTCTGTTGCTGAAGACCTATTCTACAGGTGGGGGTGACCTGAGTTGGACCTTTTTGTATCCCCACACAGCACAAAACTGCTCTTTCTAGGGACGTGGATATATTGTTCAATCCACACTTACTGGCAGGTTCCTTGCCGCTTTAAATCTTGCCGGAAGGTCTTCAAGCTGGCTCCTCCCACCCACCTGAGTGGTAAAACTCTCGGCTCTGCCCCATGACGTCAGATCTTCCTTGCCGCTTGGAAGCTCAGGTTCCCTCCTTGGCGCTCTGCGTTTTAGGCCTGGATCCAAACTCTTCGGTTAACCCGAAACTAATTTTAAAATTTACAAGACTTCGGTCTTTATCTTCCCTCGCGGCTGCGATGGACACATCGACTCCCGGATTTCGTCGGTGCCCCTGGGGGCAGAAGATGTCCCGGACCGATCTGCACTCTACATGCGTCTACTGTCTGGGGCTTGGACACTTTCCGCAGGCCTGCGACTTGTGCAAGTCCTTTTCGGCTACGGTCTTGGAGGCTCGTGCTGCCAGATTACAACTTGGGCGCCCCAAGAAACTTTATCCTCCAGTCAAGTCTGAGGAGGCCTGTTGGGCAGTGTCCGCGGCTGCGGGCTTGGCTGAACAGCTCGAATAGATGACCGCCCTCGAGGAGGAGGTGGCCCAGGCCGCAGCATCATCCTTGGTTGTGGCATTTATCCTGCTCTCTTTGGGCTCCTCCTACACGGCTTTGTTTAAGGAACTTTGTCAGTCCCCCTTTCCACCAGGGGAGAGAGGGGCCTTCGGGACATTCCTCTCGGTACAAAAAAAGAAGGAATCTAAGGATAAGTCCCACTGTCTGTGTTCGTGGGAGAGGTCCCCTTCCCTGGATAGTCGACACTCTACTTTGGTCGAGGTTGCGGCTAAGGCCGCTGGCTTCATGGTGCCCTTGTCAGGTCAGCAGTCCGAGACACCTGTCTACGCGATCAAGATTTTTCTTGACCCGTCAGATGGTCTGTCGACTGGAGAAGCTGACAACCCTTCTTTGCCGGTTCCCTGGTGGAAACCAAGGACTTGCTTGTGCCTCCTGTGCCGGAGTCCTCGGTTAAGGTCCCTGAACCGAGGGAGGAGTGGGTTTCCCCCGGCCCCTCTCAGTCCCACCCTCGGAATCCCCGAAGGTCTCGGACCTCCTCCAGATCCAGCCGTTCCCACAGACATCGGCAGTCTCGGTCTCTGCACCATGGAAAGCGGCAGCGCCGCTCATCCTCGTCCTCTTCAGAGGATAGGCTCCGGCGCAGATTGTGTCGGTGCTACAAGGATTTAATGTGGCAGCAGCTCCTTTTGTCCGGGAATAAGCAGACTCCATCACCTTCCTCGGCCATTAAGTGGCTGTCATCGGAGCAGCCGAAACAACCCCTCGTGGTAGTCTGAGCCGAAGCCGGCACCGGTTGTTCGTCCGAAACCGGCTGCGCCACCAGTTGTGGTGGAACCCCCCACCTCCACAACCTAAAACTGGGGCCCCGACCCACGATTCTCGGTCGGGTTTGGGCTTGCCCCATCAGTTGTCGGTCACCCTCACTCTCAGTTGACCTCGGCAGGTGGGGGTGGCTCAGGCACTCTGCAGCTGTTCGCAGACTGCTCGGAGTCTGACGACTCCTGGTTCTCCAGGCCGCTTGACCTGGAGTCCACTGGGGGTCAGTCGGTAGACTAGAGCCCATCCTCGTTTTTTGGAATGCTTCGGCTCATCTGAGTCCACTGGGATGAAGCTCAAACCCGTTTCAAAATGGGCCAAGTATCCCTTCACGGAGATACTGGACCGAGGGGATTCCCCCATGGAGGCCTTCCCGGTGGCCGAAGCCATTGTTGGCTCTGCCGTGGAGCTATGGCAGTGGCCAGCTTCTTGTCCAGCACCTTTGGCCAGGATGGCTCGGAAGTATGCTGTTCCCACCGGTTCACTCTCTGGTTTCTCGGAGCACCCCTCCACGGAGGGGTTAGTGACCGACAGTGTTTTCTGGCGTTCCAGGAACACTCGGGATGTGGACAAGCCACCCGATAAGGAGTCCAAGAAACTGGACTACTCCGGGCAGAAAGTCTATGCTGCTTCCTCCCTAGGCCTTTGTCAGGCCAGCTCGGCTGTTCTGATGGCACACTTTTCTCATGCCCTTTTGGGCTCCCTGGATGAGGTGATTCCTCATCTGCCGGCTGACCTTCAAACGACGATCAAACAGGTGCGGGATCAGGGAAGGGCAGTGGCAAAACAGCAGCTCCAAACTTCCTTGAACATCACTGACTCGTGTGCCCGGTCAGTAGCGGCCGCAGTGGTCATGCGCTGCAGATCTCCACTTTTACAGCGGATACCCAGCACAAGCTGGCAGATGTTCCCTTCTTGGGTACAGACTTGTTTGGTCCCGGGGTGGAGGGTCACCTGCAACGGATTGAGAAGTCCAACGCCACCTTGGACTCTGTCACGTCTGCCCAGAAGGACAAAGGCCGCCAGCAGCAGCGTAAGCCCTTTCATCCTTCAGCCCCTGCGGCACGTCCGGCCCAGCAACACCAGCATCAGGACCAGCAGGCTTGCACTTGGCATCCCAAAGCCAAGCCTGCTGCTTTCTCCAGCATGAAGCCAGGAGGAAAATGTCCAGGTGGCTCCTCAGCCGGCCCTTCCTCCAAGCCTGCCCAGTGACGGGTTGAGGGGTGTCGCCCCCAACCTCATCACTCCTCCTGGGGTTCCCCCCGTGGGGGTACGGCTCCGCCACTTCCTTTCCGCCTGGTCCGATATCACCACGGACCACTGGGTGCTGAAAATGGTAGGAAAGGGTCTGCCTCTGGAATTCGAGCAGTCCCCACCTTATCGAGCCATCTCCCCACGGGGGGCTACGGGTTCTGCAGCCTCTCTATTGGCTCGTCGAGCCAACATTGCCCTGCTCCTCCAGAATAGGTGGTGGATCCACCACCAGACCCAGGGTTTGTGTCCAGGTAGTTCCTTGTCCCAAAACGGACAGGTGCTGACGCCCCATTCTAGACCTACACGACATGAACAAGTTCCTAATGCCTCGTACGTTCAGGATGGTCAGTCTGGCTCGGATCATTCCATCCTTGGAACGAGGCGTGTGGTTCTGTTCTCTGGACCTCCAGGACACGTTTTTTCACGTACCAATCCGTCTCTCACCAATGATTCCTCCGCTTCAGAGCGGAGGGATCCTTTAAGAGTTCCAGGCCATGCCCTTTGGCCTCCCTCCAGCTCCCAGGGTCTTCACCAAATGCATGGCAGTGGGGACAGCATTCCTCCGGGCCCGAAGGGTCTAGGTGTACCCTTACCTGGATGACTGGCTGATTGTGGCCCCCTCCAAGCTGGAGCGGTCCAGGGATCTGGCCCTCTGGGTGTGCTCATCAACGAGGCCAAATTGGAACTCGTGCCAACGCAGGTGATCCAGTTCATTGGGGCAGAGCTCAGCTCTCTTCGAGCCAGAGCATGGCTCCTGGCGGACAGGGCCGAGGTTCTTTTCTCTTTGCCCAGTCATTTCTGGTTGGGCAGTTGCGCCCTGCCTGGGACTTCCTGCGCCTCCTGGTCTTCATGGCGGCCTGCATCAGTGTGGTCCGTTGGGCCCACTGGCACATGCGTCCCCTGCAATGGGGGCTGGCCTGCCAGTGGTCACAGTGCTTCGGTCCTCTGGACCAGCCAGTGACAGTGACCCAGGAGATGTGGAACAGCCTCCAGTGGTGGCTCATTCCAGCTCATCTGCAGGAGGGTATCCCGTTTGTCCGCCCAGAGACGACGGTCACTCTGACGACTGCACTTCTCATGGGTTGGGGTGCCCATCTGGGGGAGTTCAGAGCCACGGACTCTGGTCCCTTCAGGAGTCTCGATTCCACATCAGCCTGCTGGAGCTTTGAGCGGTCCGACTAGCCCTCACCGCCTTCGGTCAGTTTGTATGGGGTCAAGTGGTCCAGGTCCAGACGGACAACACCACGACCATGTACTACCTAAACCGCCAGGATGGGACGCACTACTTGCCTCTGTGCAAGGAGGCTCTCCGCACTTGGTCTCTCGTGAGCAGACTGGAGGCGGATCACCTAGCCATCCATGTGGCAGGAGCCTCCAGCACTCTGGCCGATGCAGCACCTTTCTGGCTAAGGGCATCTCACGAGTGGTCTCTCCTGCCGGAGGTAGTACAAGATCTTTTCTCCCATCGGGGCACTCCTCAGGTGGACCTTTTTGCCTCCAGGGAGAATACGATGCTGAGGTTGTTTTATGCCCCCCCCCCCCCAAGCAGGGCTCTCTGCACGGGGATGCCTTCTCGAGGCTGTGGACCCCAGGCTTCTGTGCCTTCCCTCCATTTCCTTTGATCCACAAGGTGCTTCTGAAGGTGAAGAGGGACAAGGTGCAGGTGATTCTGGTAGCCCCAGACTGGCCCCACCAGTTCTGGTATCCAGATCTCCTCAGCTTCCGCTCCAGGCTCCCGAGGCGGCTTCCAGCTCGCCCGGACCGGATCTCAGTCAACCAAGGGAAGGTACTCTACCCGGACCTTCAATCCCTGCACTTGATGGCCTGGTTCTTGAGCGGCTAGAGTTCAAGGCCTTGGGTCTTTCCAACGAGGTCCTCAGCGTTGTTGAGGCATCACGTAAGGAGTCGACTAGAAAATGCTACGCCTTCAAATGGAAGAGATTTTTCATTTGGTGTCAGGATAAGGGGTTGGACCTTTCTTCCTGTTGTTTGGCTAGCATTCTGGACTACTTGTGGTCCCTTTCTCAGCTAGGGCTTCGTTCGACCCTTAAGGTGCTCCTGGCAGCCATCTCTCCTTACTGGGCACGGGCCGGGAAGCAGTCTGTGGCGCAGGAGAAGGTGGTTGGGTGCTTTTTCAAAGGCCTTGATCACATATCCCTTCCGGTGCGAGAACCTCCACCTCCATGGGATCTACTGCTGGTATTGGCTAAGCTCATGGGCAAGCCATTCGAACTGATGCACAGGTGCGATATCGCCCACCTGTCGTGGAAGACCGCCTTCTTGGTGGCTATCACGTCAGCCAGAAGGATGGGAGAGCTCCAGGCGCTTTCCATTGAGTCTCCTTATCTGGTCTTCCACAGGGACAAGGTCGTCCTGCGTCCCCACCTGAAATTCCTTTCAAAGGTGGTGTCGGAGCTTCACCTTAACCAGGTGTTCTACCCCAGTCACACCTCGGAGGCCGAATATAGGCTTCATACTCTGGACCCTAGAAGAGCGCTCTCTTAGTACAAGGAGCGGACGGCTGAAGTTCGAGGAGAGGTTCGCCAGCTGTTTGTCACCTATGCTGAAGCCACACCTGGCAGATCTGCAGCCAAGTGTACGATAGGCAGGTAGGTCACCTCCTGCATAGATTTCTGCTATAGGTTGGCGGGCATGGAGCCTCCCAAAGGGATAAAAGCTCATTCTCCCCGCCATACCGCTGCTTCGGTGGCTGCTTCCAGGGATGCCCCTATCCAGGAAATCTGCAAGGCTGCTACCTGGAAGTCCGCATGCACCTTAATTGCCCACTACCACGTCGAGCTTGAGTCATGCTGGGATGTTGGTTTTGGGACCTCGGTTCTCCAGTCCTTATTTCCCAAGTAAGTATAGGGAGTGCGCGCCTTGCCTCCCTCCTCTCAGAGAACTGCTAGGAGTCTACCAGTAAGCGTGGATTGAACAACATATCCACGTCCCTAGAAATACAGGTTACTCACCTGTAAGAGGAGTTCTAGGGTGGTATGCTCATCCACACACCCACCCGACCTCCCGGCTTCGGCGGCAGCAACCTGGCTTCTAGCGGGCTAGACCTTGCATCATGGGGTGAGCCGAGAGTTTTACCACCCGGGTGGGTGGGAGGAGCCAGCTTGATGACCTTCCGGCAAGGTTTAAAGCGGCAAGGAACCTGCCAGTAAGTGTGGATGAACAACATATACCATTCCTAGAACTCCTGTTACAGGTGAGTAACCTGTATTTTCTGCTCGCTTGATACGGGGCTTGGAGTTTTCTGGCAAGACGCATTGTCCTTCTCTTGGAAAGGGAACTTGCTTTACGCTTCTCCCCCTTCCCTCTAATCCAGAGTGCGCTAATCAGGCTCCTGATTGAGGGCGCCACGATGATTCTAGTGGCTCTGTTTTAGCCTCATCAGATTTGGTTTCCTGTATTTCAGCAATTAGTGGTACCTCTGATACCTTTCCCCCTGTGCTCGGGCCTACTGTCGCAGGAGCGGCGGACCCTTCTCCAGCCAAACCTGTGGTTTTTCCATCTGCATGCCTTGCTCCTGACAGTGTAACTGTCACTAGGTTTGGAGTATCTCCTTCCTGGTGGCTCCCAGGAAGCCCTCCACCAGGGCGACTTGCTACATAAAGTGGAAGTGTTTTTTTTGCTTTGTGGGCAGCTTCCCGTCATCTGGACCTATTCACCTGTCCATTGAACCAGATTCTGGAGTATCTGCTGTCCCTGTCGGATGCCAGCCTCAAATATTCTTTCCTTAAAGATCATGTGCAAAGCTTTTTATGTATTGTAAAAGTTTGAATTCAAGTCCGAGTAATGATTAGTTTCCTGAAAGTTTCATGATGTTTGGTTTTGTGGTTTTCTTTATATCACATTTAACTTGCTCTACAGTGGCTGAAAACTAGAGTTATTTCTGTCAGGTTTGGAGAGAAATGACATTATTGTGGAGTACTGTAGCTTGCTGCTTCGTATTCCCAATGGCAGCAGGCTGTAGAGTTAATGGTTTGCTCACCAGGTTTCTTGTAAACTCAGTCTGTGGTTTGTGTTTAGATGGAATCCTAGAAACTGTTGGCAGAAAAGGATCCCATGGCCCATCCAGCCTGCCCTCAAACACCCCCCCCTTTTACCCCATTAGGCCCATGTATCTATCCCAGGCTGTTCTGAAGCTGTCTGCCATATCCACCCCCACCACCCATTCTGGCAGACTGTTCATGGCCTTACCACCCTCTCGGTGAAGAACCTCCCCCGATGTCTCCTCTGAATCCTCCCCAGTTTGTAGGTGTGCACTCTAGTGGATTTGTTCTTACTCATTCTGAGGATGCTTTCAACCCTTACCTTGTTTATGCCCTTCAAATGCTTTAATGTTTCCACCATATCCCCCCTCTCCTCCAGTGTGTACAGGCCCAGCTCTTACAGCCTCTCATAAGACTTGCCCTGCAGCCCCCTCACCATCTTGGTTACTCTTCTCTGGACCCTTTCCAGCCTGTCCTTGTCCCCTTGCCGATACGGCCTCCAGAACTGGACCCCATATTCCATGTGTGGTCTAACCATGGTTTTGTATAGTGGCAGGATCACCTCCCTCCTTCTGCTTGTGAATCCCCTCCCTATACATGCCAGCATTCTGAGTGCCTTTCCTGCAGCTCTGTCACACTGACTCCAGACTTTCAAGTCGTCTGAAATAGTGATCCCAGGTCTCTTTCCTGTTTTGCTACCTCCAGCTCCTCCCAACCCCCACCCCACAAAAGCTAGTACTTAGCCTTTGGATTGTGTTGCCCTATATGCATCATTTTGCACTCTTTTATATTGAATTGCAGCTGCAACATTTCTGACCACTCCAGCCTAGCCAAATCCTCCCTCATATCCTCCACCCCCCTTCCGCTATATCAGCCCTATTGCTGCATATCTTCACGTCGTCCGCAAACACGCATTTTCCCCTAAAGGCCCTCCGTGATGTCCCTAGTGTATATGTTGAAGAGTATGGGTCCCAACAACGACTCCTGGGGAACACTGCTTGACACCCTTTCTTCCTTTGAGTGCACCCCATTCACCACAACCCTCTGCATCCTCCCCTCCAACCAGTGTTCTAACCAGCTTGTGAGCTTGCTATCTACCTTGCCTGTCAGCCTCCTGTGGGGGATGGTGTCAAATGCCTTCCTGAAGTCCAGGTAGGCCACATCCACCCCGTCCCCGTCCCATATCTCCATCACTCTGTCAAAGAATTCAGTCAGGTTGGTCTGGGAAGACCTGACACCTGTGAATCCATGTTGATTGCCATTTAGGAGGCCCTCCCCCTCTAGATATTTTCAGCCTTTCCTTAATAAGTGCCTCCATTAATTTTCCAACCATGGAGGATAAGCTAAATGGGCGGTAGTTTCCTGGCTCCTCCCTTCCTCCCCCTTATGTAGGGGTACTCCCTCGGCCCTCTTCCAGTCCCCAGGAACCCTTTCCTTGTGTAGTGATAGAAGCACCACTCACGCGGTTATTTAACCTGATTCCTGCTTTAATTCTTTTGAGTATCCATGGGTGAATCCCATCCGGACCAATCACCTAGTCCATCCGTAGCTTTTCTAATTCTTCCAGTACCCTAGCCTCTGTGAAGGGACTTAAGTCCATCTCACTACCTATTCTTCCCCTGTCTTCTAACTTCGGCCCCTTCCCCATCTCCATCGTGAAGACCGATGCAAAGTAACTATTCAGGACCTTGGCTTTTTCTAGATATCTTTCCACCATTGCCCCCCTCCCCCTTGAGCTTCATAATCCTGCACTTCCCCTTCCTACTGTTGCTCGCGTAGCTAAAAAACCTTGTCCCTCTTTTTGCCTCCATTGCTATATGCTCTTCTGTTTCCACCTTTGCCCGTCTGATCACCTTCACAGCTTCCCGCAGTTTTTCCTTGTATACCTCCCTGTCAGCCTCCCTCTGTGATGCTTTATATACTGCCCTCCTTTTCTCCCTGACTGCACTCCTCACGTCAGTCTACGAACCAAAGTAGTTTTCTTTCCCTTCTTTTCTTGTTAGCCATCCTAACGCACAGTTCTGTTGCCTTCAGTATTCCTCTTTATTCCCCCCATAGCTGCTCCACATCTTCCAAGTCTTCCTTTCTCTCTAGTTCTTCCTGAACCATTGCCCTCATTCTCCTAAAGTCTGCCTTTCTAAAGTCTAATACTCTAGTGTTGTAACTGCTCTTATCCCTTATCCTGACCTTTTCTGATTCTGTAGTTTAAAACTAGCTTAAAATTGATCATTCTCTTCTAACAAAAGTTGATAATTTGAGTTTCAGTGCTGAATTGAAGTAGTGGGAATCTTTATCTGAGAGATCAGCTAGTCTGCATCGCAACTCTCCATTCTTTCTCATCAAAACTGATTTTTTTTCTAAAAATATAACACCGGTTTGTTGAATAAAAAATCTAAATTCTGTTCATTGATAGAAAGTTTCTTTGTAGCCTTCATAAATGCATTCATGTAGGAACATTTTTTTTTTTTTGTCGGATTGACAAACCGGTGCCTGTCATATTCTACTATTTCAAGCACATGTCCTGTCTGAACCCACAAATTTCAGTCCTTTGGTGGTTCTGAGTGAAAATACATCATGTATGTGTATAAATCGAAACACTATATGGCATCTTGGTGCACCATGTCTCTTACTGACAGTTGAGGCAGCTGCACTCTAAACCACCTGTCCTCTGCCCCACAAGCCCCCCTGCCTTCTTTTTCACATTCGAGGCTGCTGCACCTGCTGCCCACTGTCGTTTCTACACAGTCGGGGATTGAGCACCCTTCTGCCTCTATTCCCTATCTAAAGAAGCAGGCCTGCTGTACCCTGCCCAAACAGTTGGGGTTGCTACACCCTGCTGTCTCCCCCAAATTCAGGGATGCTGCACCTGTTGCCCTCTGTTCCTGTCTCCACAGTCAGGGCTGCTGTGCTCTACTGAGCCCTAGAGTCCTAGGTCCCCTGCCTCCACAGTTGGGGCTGCTGCAACATGCTGCCCTACTCCACCTGAGGTGGGGCTTTTGCTGCACCCTGCTACCAGTTTCCATTGCTCCAAATGGTCAGGGCTGCTGCACCCTGATGGCCCCGTGTGTCCTGCCCCACAGTCAAGGCTTCTGCACCATGCTGTCCTCTGTTGCCTGTCACCACAGCCAGGGCTGCTGCACCCTGCTGCTGTCTACACAGTTGAGATTGCTGTGGCCTGCTGTGCCCTAGAGCCCCATGCTTCCACAGATAGGGCTGCTGCACCATGCTGCCACTTGCCACGGGAGTCAGGGCATTTGCTGTACCCTGTTGTGTGCCTCCAGAGTTGAGGCAGTTGCACCCTACTGCTCCCCTGCCACCTGAGTCGGATCCTTTGCTACACCCGGCTGCCCACATCCCATGTCACAAACAGGCATGGATGCTGTATCCTGTCCCACAGTTTGGGCCGCTGTACCCTGATGACACCCATCTTCTGGCCGTACAGTTGAGGCTGCTGCACCCTGCTGTCCTCTTTCCCCGGCCCCACAGTCACGGCACCCTTTTGGCCCCTGTTCCTGTAGGAGAGTGCCGCACACTGTGGAGGCAGTGACCTGGGACTCTAGGGCTTGGCAGAGCACAGCAGCCTTGACTGTAGACAGGAATAGGGTGTAACAGGTACAGCATCCTGGACTGTGGGGGTGGGGAGAGAGGTCATCAGGGTGCAGCAACCCTGATTCTTTAGGCAGGGGATGGAAGCAGCAGGGTGCACAATCCCTGACTGTGGGAGAAGACAGTGGGAAGCAGGGTGCAGCAGTCTAATATGGAGCAGAAGGCATGTGGCTTGTGGGGCAGGGAACAGATGGCAGCAGAGTTCAGATGCCTCAGCTATGGAGAAGAGACATGGTGCATCAGGATGCTATATAGTGTTTATATTTATACACATATGTGATGTATTTCCACACAGAAACCACCAAAGAATTGAAATTTGAGAGTTCAGACAGTACATGTGCTTGAAATAGTAATGACAGGCACCTGTTTGTCAATTTGACATGAAAAAAGTTCTTGCATGAATGTATTTATGAAGGCTACATCAAAGACAAACTACACCTATGAATGAGCAAACTTTAGATTTATTGTATATTCATTAAACAAACCTGTTAAATAGTTAGAAACAAAATCAGAGTTTTGGTGAGAAAGAATGGAGAGCTGTGATGCAGACAGCTGATCTCTCACAGAAAGATTTCCACTACAATTCTGCACTGAAACTCAAATTATCAACTTTTATTAAAAAAGAATGCTAGATTTTAAGTCAATCTATCTAAACAAACCACAGACTGAGGTTATAAGAACTGGTGAGCAAACCATTAACTCTACAGCCTGCTGTGATTGGAAATCTGAAGCAGCAAGCTACGGTACTCCACAATGATGTCATTGCTCTCCAAGCCTGACTAGACAGAAACAACTTCCCTGTTTTCAGCCTCTGAAGAGCAAGGTAACAAATGTTGTTGATTTAAAGAAAACCACAAAACCAAACAGCATGAAATTTTCCAGAAACTCTAATCATGACAAAGACTTGAATTCAAACTCTCTTAATATGCAAAAACCTTTGCACGTGATCTGTAAGGTGCACCTGTCAGCCATATCAGCCTTCCATGTGCCTGTTGAGGGCTGTACTGTGGCCCAGCTGGACGTGGCCGGTTCTTTCCTGAGAGGCATACTGCATTTGAAGCCCCTGGTCCGCAATCCTCTCCCAGCCTGGGAATTTCATTTTAGAGAAACTTGGTTGGCTCTCTTTGAGCCTGCCACAGCATGTGAGCTATGCTTTCTATCATGGAGAATGTTCTTTTTATTTGCTGTTCTGCTCAAAGAATTTCATAGCTACAAGCGCTGTTGTGTGAGCAGACTTATTTGATTTTCCACAAAGACAGGGTGTCTTTGCATACTAACACTTAAGTTTTTGTCAAAAGTGGTGTCTGAGTTTACCCTTTCTCCATCCATCCACATGCCTGTCTCTCCCCCACCCGGAGCATGCCAATCCAGGGTAAGCCTTGCTCCCACACCTTAGATGTACATAGAATTCTGCGTTGCGTTATCTGTACGAAGGACTCCAGAAATCCTCACAGCTGTTTTTTTTTTTTTTTCTCTTTTCGCCCATGGGAAAGAGGGCATGCCAGTTTTGAAGTGGTCTGTCCAGATGGTTGACCAACTGCATAATTTTTTTGTTACAGGAAGTACGGTAAGGAACGTCCTGGGGTTGCTGAGGGCCACTCTACCAGGTACATGGCTGCTTCAGTTGCCTACTTTAGGGGCGTCTCCACCGAGGAAATTTGTGGTGTGGCTACTTGGAGTACTGCCCACACTTTTACAAAAACACTACAGTTTGGACATCGCCTCTCAGAGGTGGGCTAATTTCGGCCTGGCTGTGCTACAGGGCCTCCTCTTCTAGATGCCGGTCTCCCTTCCTCCCGTACTAGTCTCCCTTGCAGTACTGCTTGGGACTTGTAAAGTGTGACTGGGTGGAAGAGAGATCCTCGAAGATAGAACAGTTACGCGAGAAGTTACCGTAACAGAAGATCTTCGAGAGAATCGCTTGCAGCAGGTCATGCCATCTTCTCCCCCTTCCTTTTTTTTTCCTTTCCTTGGTTCTCCTTTCTAGGATGGTCACCTTTTGCCTCATGTTCCTTCTGTTGGGGCCTTCCCTTGGTTTTGTTGAAGGCACGTCCTTATGGGATGGTCGCCGGCAGGGAACTGAGGAGGGTCTGGGGTCGCCCACTGCTGTATAGGGGGACACCAATGTAGTGACGTCTCTCTGGGCAGTCCCAGTTAGACTGCTTGCGAACAAGCTTCTGTGTGGTCCTGACGGCTGAGGCTCCTGAGGTGTGACCTGCTGCAAGGGATTCTCTCTAAGATCTACTGTTATGGTAAGTTCTTGTGCGGCTTCTTTTCCTCAACACTTTTCTGGAGGTGTATCAAAACCTATATCACCCCCAAGGGGTTATAAAAGCCAGTGGCACTTATTCCACCAGATATACTTTGAGGGCACGTGCCAAGGGTGCCCACTCTCACCCCTTTCACAATTTACATGGAGCCCTTGGCTCATGTGCTGCAGGATTCTACACAACTTGTGGGTATACTGGCAGCCAGCATGGAACATCATATCTTACATCGAGGGGGAGCTCTTGCAGCAGGTAATACCATTAGGACTAAGGCCACCAGGTGTTAGGACCCCACAGAAAAAATGTCTAGCTAGTAGTCTGTGGTGGGGGACTGCCCCCAGCAGCTCTGCCCCGTCAGACATGGTATAAAGGGGCGGTCCCCCGGTGCCACTTCAATTCTTTTCCCGATGGCGACCCGCGAACATTGGATGTACAGACGCCATAGTTGCAGTCGACAGGCTTTTTTTTCTCATGCATCGCACAGTTTTTTCTTATTAAAGTAACTTTTCTTCGACAGTTTCTTCGTCAGTTTAATGTCTTCGACACAGCGGCGAACATCAAAGTGTGCGTGCTGGAAGCAGATCCTGGCGAAGGATGGCCATTCTGCCTGCCTGATCTGCCCAGGCCCAGCCCGCTGGCCGGACGATTACCCGCACTGCCTCAAGTTCAACAGCAAGACCAGGATTCGCCGTGCTAACACCTTGAAGGCCTATCTTCTCGGGCAGCAAGTAGCCGCCATGCAGAAGGCCCTATCGGGGGACAGTTCGTTCTCTTCAACCAGAGTCCCCGGAGAACAGATAGGGAGTGAAACACCATCACGGGAGAAGGAGAGGGCCAGATCTGGGTTCCACCCAAAGTCACCTCATTGGCCATCTACTACTTTCCTCCAAAGGAGGTGGAATCTGTCCCCAGGTACCAAAGCAGCTTCTAGGGACACCCACAGGAAGTCTACTGCCTCTACACAGGTGAAAGGTGGGGGAGTCCTCTCCGGGACAGTTGTCCACCCAGATCCCCTTGGCCCATTGACCTACAAACATGGGTCGACCCGATGAGGACAGGCTGGCTCGGTAGATCCACAGAGCCTGGCGCCCAAAAGCCTGAGATGAATGAGAAAGCATGCAAGAAGCTAGGCGAACCAGCAAAAGCGGCAGGAGGCGGGTACTGGACGCCTCCCCACCACGAGCACCGGGCGTTATCTGCTTCCCAGACGACTGGACACTCTGAGTCAGAAAAGGAGCAAGTGCCTCCGGCAAAAGAAAGGCAGTCGACTCCAAATGACTGACTGTCAGCCCCGGTGAACGATTCCCCAGACACGGGGGTACCAGACGCCCAGCATTCTCCATCAAAAGAACCAGATGTCAGGCCACCAGACACCAAGGAAGTGACTCCCAACATACCCGTTGACAAAGTACCAGAGGACCAGTCGCCACTGTCTCCAGACCAGATGCCTGGACCCTCCGGTGCTTCGAACCAGAAGCCCCCACCACCAGTCGTTCCACTAGCTGAGGTGAGAGCACTATTTTAATGCATGGTAGAATACCATCAAAGGAGATCTTCTCCCCAGACCCAGGGATCCATCCCCAGCATGTCCTCCACCTAGAGACCTTACTCCTGAGCATACCACCAAACCAGCTCCAGCTGCAGGATGAAAGAGACAGGCAGATGCCTGGTTTGGGCTGCCGCAAAAGGCACCCATTGTCTGTCCCGTCCTCCAGCGGATGCCTGCCATCTTCAAGGGTCAATGCAGGGGACTCGTCTTAGGACTGTTCCTCAGAGGGCAAGCTTCCCATTCGGTCTCCAAATCCGGTTTTGGACATTATGCACCATATTCAAACGCTATACCAATGGGACACTGAAGAATTAGACCCAGAACGGCGCAGACTGGCCACATTCTTGGGAGCCACAGACCCTAAGCCATTAGTCATCTCCCCCTTTGGTGGAACCTTTTCAGGATGTGACAAGGTCCACATAGAGACACCCAGCCACTACGACCGCAGTACCTCGTAAGGCCGATAGACTTTACAAATCAAAAGGGGAGCCTTTTCTGGGCGAACACCCAAAGGCAGACTTGATGGTCCTGACAGCTGCCCATGGCAGGGCACAACCACGACGTTACATTTGTGCCCAGCCATCGGACCCAGAATCTAGAAAATTGGACCAGATGGGATGCAAGGTGTACTCCTCGGCAGCTTGCACCGTTGGGTCACACAACTTCCTGGCCCACATGGTCATCTACCAAAAATCCCTCTGGGCAAAGACCATGGACCTGGTCAAGGCACAGCCAGATTCAGAGCGTAAGGCGGAACTCCATGCTGTCATTGTCTGGCATGGACATGGATAAGCACATCCTCGAGAGTTCTTTTGACTCCGCTGATAGCAGCAAGAGCAGTGGTCACCGGCATTTGCATGCGGAGGCACGCATGGCTTAGGGTTTCGGGCTTCCGACAGGATCTTCAGGCTGCTATCCTGGATGCTCCTTTCCAAGGACCAGTCCTGTTCAGTCAGGACACTGAAAAACTGATCACTGGACTTCAAAATTCAGGTAAAGCTGTATCTGAGGTCCACAGAATGTACCGGTCAGAGCCACAATCCACACGCCACCATCCCCTTTGGAAAAAACCGGGACAGCAAGGAAGGCGCAGGACACAACATATGGGAGACTTCAAAAGAAAAGGCCACCTTGTCCCTTCAGGTGCCCAGGGCCCCAAAAACTCCAGGATGCTAAGACCTCCCCTGCCTGCACCCTCCAACACAGCATGACTCCCTACCGACCCCCCCCCTCCACCACAGCCAGTGCAGGGGGAGGAGGTAGGAGGGGAAGTCTCCCTCTACCTGTCCAGATGGTCCAGTATAACATCAGACCAATGGGTCCCCCCAGATAGAAGAAAGGGGATACTCCATATACTTCACCAAGTTTCCACCGGACAACCCACCAGTCTTCTCCCACTGCTTACCCTCCCATGCAGTCCTCCTGAGGGCAGAGATACTGACCTTACTGGATGAAAGAGCTATACAGGAGGTTCCTTTTGCTCAAAGGGGAAAGGGACTTTATTCCCATTTCTTCCTTGTCCCGAAAAAGACGGGAGACCTCTGTCCCATTATGGACCTGAGTCATCTGAACACCTTTATCGAATACAAACTATTTAGAATGGTGATCCTAGCGAGCCTATTACCATTGCTTCACCAAGGAGACTGGCTTTCCTCACTAGACATGCAGGATGCCTACATGCACATCAAGATCCTGCCATCTCACAGGAAGTATTTACCCTTCACCTTCCAAGGAGGACACTACCGGTTCAGGGTGCTGCCATTCTGCCTATTCTCTGCACCATGGGTTTTTACCAAGTGCCTAGCAGTAGTAGTGGCGGAGGAGAGGGGATCACTTTGTTTACCCCCACCTGGACAATTGGCTTCTTACTACACCAACAGAAGACCAATCGAACAGGATCTTGGAAGAGACATTCAGCCTATTTCAGACTCTGGGCATCACCCTAAACCTGCCCAAGTCATAGCCATGACCAGCTCAAAGGCTGCAATACATAGGAGCAGTCCTGGACACAATCCAAGGGAGAGTTTTTCTGCCCACAGACAGCAGCAAGGCTGAGAAGTCACTCGCAGGGTACAGGTCTCAGACTTTGTTCCATCAAGAGTGGTTCTACAACTGCTAGGTCACATGGCAGCAACTATTGTTACAGTTCCACTCTCGTGTCCGAACATGAGGATCCTGCTGTGGCACCTCAAGTTTCAGTGGGATCAAGGTACGGACGAGCTAGAAGAGCTCTTTCGGATCTCCAACACAGTCCATGACCTGGTGGCTCAAACCTACCCGTCTGAACATAGAGATCCCCTTTCAGTGACACAGTCCACAGCAGACTCACTACCGACACATCAGGACTGGGATGGGGAGTACATCTGGCTTCTCATTAGATAAGGGGCTCCTGGAACTCAACGGAACGAGCTCTTCACATAACATTTTGGAGATGAGAGCCGTCCTGTACGTCCTTCGAGCCTTCCAAGGGGTACTCCTTCTGGATGTCTACTGGTCCAGTCAGACAATACCCCAGTAGTCTTCCATCTCAACAAGCAAGGGGGTACACATTCGTATCCCCTATGCAGAGAGGTAATGAGTTTGGTCCTGGGCGGTGGATCACAAGCTGGACATCACGGCAGTCCATATTCCAGGCATCCAAAACGTCCTCGCAGACAGCCTAAGTCGCCCTCTGTCTCAGAACCACGAGTGGGAACTACAGCAAGAAGTTGTAGACTACCTCTTCAAAAGGTGGTGTCAGTCAGAACTGGACCGGTTTGTGTCCCCACACAATGCCAAACTACCCAGTTTCTGCTCGCTAGATCCAGGGCCTGGTGTTTCCTGGCGAAATGCATTGTCCCTGTCTTGGACAGGGAGGTTTCGGTATGCTTTCCTTCCCTCTTCTTTAGAGGGTCCTGTTCAGACTGTAGGCAGAAGAAGCCAGAATGATACTGGTAGCACCATTCTGGCCTTGACAGATTTGGTTCCCGCTGTTACAACAGCTGGCATTGGAACCGCCAGTTCTGTTGCCCCTCTCCACTCGCGCTCCTAAAAGCAAGGGACGTTGATCCATCCGGCCCTCCAGTCCCTGCATCTGCATGCTTGGCTCCTGAGGACTTAACTAGGGATAGATTTGGAGTATCCCTTAGAGTGGCAGAGGTGCTCATGGCAGTGAGAAAAACCTCTATCAGGGCAGCCTGCACCATGAGATAGAATTGTTTCTGCTTATGGGCGACTCCCCGTTCTCTGGATCCCCTAGGTTGTCCGGTGGAATCTGTGCTGGAGTATCTCCTCCACCTGTTGGACTTGGGTCTCAGTTACTCGTCCCTAAAGGTGCATCTCAGTGCTCTGTCAGCTTACAGTGCACCAACAAACAGGAAGACTCTGGCACAGTTGGACATGTGAAAGACCTTCTGAGAGGTATCTTGCATATTAAACCCCCAGTACCATCCTGGGAGCCCCTGTTTGTTTTTGAAAAGCTCACCTTGACACCTTTTGAACCAGCTGCAAGCTGTGTGCTCCGCCTTCTTTCTTTGAAGGTGTTATTTTTAGTTGCCATTACCTCAGCCCGGAGGATTTCCGAGCTGCAGGCTCTGATGTGTAAAGAGCCATATCTTGTTTTTCACAGGGACAGGGTAGCCCTGCGTACAAACCCAACGTTTTTACCAAAGGTAGTGTCTTGAGTTCACGTTGAACCAGGACATCTAACTACCAGATTATTACCCAGAGTACTCGAACAAAGGGGAGGCATTCTTGCACACTCTGGATGTACATATAATTTTGCATTACTGTTTGGCCAGGACTAGTTCCACTAGAAAGACAGACCAGTTGTCTCCTTTGCCCACAGGAAACTTGGAGCATCAATCACAAAACAAACTCTGGCTTGTGCACTGCATCACAAACCCCTACTGGGACCGGTGAGGGGGATCACTCCACCAGAAAGGTGACGATATCTTTCGCTTCCCTTTGAAATGTATCTTCAGCGGACCTCTGTGTGGCAGCTACTTGGAGTTCAGTGCATACTTTTGTGAGACACTACAGTCTGGACATTGCTTCCAGGAAGAGAGCAGGTTTTAGCCTAGCAGTCCTTCAGGGGCTTCACTCCTAATTTCCCACAGCTTTTTATTGTTTTCCAATCTTTCGATCTGGGTCTCTTCTTGGGCATTGCTTGGGACTCTGTCCTAATGGTATTACCTGCTGCAAGAACTCCCTTTGAAATGAGGTAGGGCAAGTTCTTACATAACCGCACTAACAGTAGATCTTCGAGAGGAGCTCTTGCAGCAGGTGGCTTTCCCACCCACCTGACCCTGGGGACAAACATTATGTCATCTTTTGGGGGATGGGAGATCCTCCTCTTTTCTCCATCTGTTATTTCAGCCAGGTCTCCGGCAGGAGAACTGAGGTGGCGTCAGGGGCGGAGCTGATGTCGGCGGTCCCTCGCCACAGACTAACTGGAAAATTTTTCTGTGGGGTCCCAACGCCTGGCGGCCTTAGTCCTAATGGTATTACCTGCTGCAAGAGCTTCTCTCGAAGATCTACTTTAACGGTAAGTTCTTGTGTAACTGTACTATCACTTTCTATGTGGATGACTTGTTAGTCTCTCTGGTGCTGTCCCTGCCAGCATTGTTCAGTCTTCTACAAGAAATGGAGAGGGATATGGGGTACAAGTTAAATGCAGCTAAAACAGAAGCCCTGTGTTTCTATTGTCAGTCACCCTTGCTGCGGAGAACATTTCCCTTTTGCTGGAACTTCCAGTTAAGTACTTGGGAGTGTATATTACCAAGGACCTTCAGTAGTTATACACAGTGAATTTCGATGTGTTATAACACTATTTAAATTAGGCTAAGACTAAAACGATGACGATCGGTTCTGTGCAAAGATTATCGAGAAAAGAACTATCTAGAGATATATGGGAAGAGTCTCCCATTGGTATTGAACTTTGAAATATTTGAGTGTTTTATTAGAGCCCCATTTGTTTGGGCCTTCATATTGATAGAGTGGGCAAGAAAGTGAATCAAAAATTGGAGGGGGTGTTGTATTGAAATATGGATTCTTTAACAGACGCACACTTATCGCTAAGCAGTTACTTATACCAACATTAGACTACGGTAACATCCTGTTTGTTTACCATAAGTGTTTTTGGAAATTAATATAAAGTTAGTTTTAACCCTTAAGCTACCAACAGAATTAGAACGCATAGTAATTCTTAAGTCTGCGGCACAGCAAGGGTTAATATTTGTCGATTTGCCCATAAAGCCCCCTACCAGACACATCACTGAATATTGTATCAAAAATTGGATCCTGCCCTCTTTGCTTAGGATTACATTTAACACAGTTACATTTGCTTATGGAGTAGCAACAAAATTGGAACCAAAATCACTTTGATGCACTTAAAACAATCACAATGTGTCAAAACCAGAAATGTTGCTATATCTTTATTTTTGACCCTTTGCATAAAATAGACATACAAGAAAATGATCAGACTTCGAGGGGGAGCTCTTGCAGCAGGTAATACCATTAGGACTAAGGCCGCCAGGCATTAGGACACCACAGAAATCTTGTAGCTAGCAGTCTTTAGCAGGGGACTGCACCCGACGTCAGCTCCTCCCGACATCAGACGTGGTATAAAGGGGGCAGTCCCCTGGCGCTATCTCGGTTTCCCGCTGTCGACCCACTTAGTTCGGCTCCACGGAAGCTTCCTTTTGTAGTCTACTGCTGTTTTACTATTGGAGTATTTTCAATCACTTTTTCGATAGTTTTCGAAGTTTCCACTGTCTCTGTGCATGTCGTCGCCTTCTGCACTGCAACGAAAGTTCAGGTGCAGGAAGCAAATCCCAGCGAGAGACGGCCACACAGCCTGCTTGATTTGCATAGGCCCCAACCATCGACCCGCCGACTGACTGCGCTGCCGCAGATTCGGCCAAAAAAACAGGATCAGGAGGACAGATGCCCTTAAAGCATACCTCCTGGAACAGAAGGTGGCGGCCATGCAGCAGACTTCTGATGGCTCCTCTTCTCCCACCAAGGACTGCCCACCCAGGGACAAGTCATCGTGAGGGAAGCACCATCACCCGAAGGATAGGACCAGGTCTGAGTTCCGCCCCAAGTCGCCTTCAAAGCCATTCTCATCCTCTTCGACCTCCAGCTGGAGGTCTGACTTGGTTCCGGCCTAAGTGGCCAAGCCCTTCCACAAAAGTAAGTCTGCTCCCGCCTCTTCTCAGGGCAAACACAGGAAGCCAGCCTCTTCTGGGCATTTGCCCGCGCTTTCTTCCCTGGCTCACCGACCCCACAAATCCACTTCAGGGTCGACCCAGGAAGGACAGTCCTCAGGTAAACGGAGAGAAAAGTCCGGTTCGTCTGAAAAATGTAGATTTACGGATGAATCTGAGGGGCGTTGAGTAACCGTCCGCCATTAGATGCCTCTTCCGGCCAAGGGTGCACCCCTCTGCAGATAAACGACCGACGAGCCGGTCTCCTTCACTTGTGTCCCGCAGTCAGACTCCTGATATGAGGTGGTCGATAGTGGATGATTGGACGCCCGCCCCTCCTCCTGAGGGTCAGTCGCCAGATGGGCCTCCTACTCCAGACTGCGGATCTCCCGATAACGCAGATACTGAGCATCCAGATATGGACTCCACAGATCTGGCGTTGGCTCCCTCGGACTCTCAGATGTCGGGTCCGGAAAACCCGACGCCCGGCCCAGCGGTCAACCCTGTGGCAGACATCGGGTCTTTATTTACTTTTTGGTGGAACACTGTGAAGGGGGATCTTCTTTACAGACCCCCAGAGCCCACCCCGCCTCCACCACACATGGGTCCTTCTCCAACCCCACCTAGCTCAGTTGGAGATGAGGGTTCCCATCTGGATCCTAAGGGCAAACACAGAATACGGCACTCCCCTCCTATTCCTTCCTCGAGTGGATGCCCGTCCTTCCCGGACAACGGAGATGCTAGTCCGTCCTCTCCGGATTCCTCTGAAGAGGATGAGTTTGTCCCACCTTTGGGCCCTAGGGACTCTCCAAGATTCACCCCCATGACCCTTCGTTTTTTTAGACATCATGAGGCATATTCAGTCTCTCTCTACGAGTGGGATACTGAGAAACTGGACCCAGAGCGCAGACGTCTGGCCAAGTTCCTAGGGTCCAAGGAGCCAAAGCCCCTGGTCATTCCGCCTTTGGTTGAATCTTTTTCAGGACGTGACCAGAATAACGTGGTGCAAGCCTTCGTTTACCTTGGCTATCCCAAAGAAGACAGACGGGCTTTACAAGCCCCCCAAAGCAGAGCCTTTTTTTGGGGGGGGGGGGACAACTCTGAGCAAATTCATTGGTTCTTACTGCCGCGGTAATCAATCCAAACATCTTAGTTCCCAGCCTCCAGACACTGAATCCAAAAAGCTGGACAGCTGGGGCAGAAAAGTATTCTCTTCAGCAACTGGTTTCATTCGGTCCCTAAATTTTCTCGCCCATATGGTGACATACCAGCAGTCAGTATGGGAAAAGACCATTGAAAATGGTCACGACACTGCTGGACTCAGACACAAAAAAAGAAATCTTGGCTTATGCCCAGTCCGGTCTGGACATAGACAAACATGTCCTTTGCTGTTCTTACAATGCAGTGGACATGGCCTCCTGGGCAGCCACCTTGGGGGTGTGTGACTGAGAAGGCACTCTTGGCTGAGGCTGACTGGGTTTCGTCCTGACCACCTGGATTCCATTTTGGACTCTTCCCTTCCAGGGACCAGTGCTTTTTGGCCAGGAGGTGGACTCCTGGTCAAGGAACTTCAGGAGTCGGGGACCATGGCAGACGTCCATTGTATGTACAAGTCTGAGCCTCAAGGACCCTGCCGCCGTCCCTTTCATAAAGGACAGGGTCGGGGGGGGCACGAACATCCCCAAGGCAAAGGGTTGAAGAGGTGGGGTCACCCTGCCCCTCAGGGCTCCAACCCTTCCACTGCCTGACTCGCTGCCTCTCCCTCCTCTCTCTCGGGAGATGCAGAACGAGAAAGTCAGAGGGAGATTTTCCCTTTGTCCTGCCGAATGGTCCAACATAACATCAGACCAGTGGGTGTTGGACACCATTCGCAAGGATTATGCGATATAATTTCTATGCATCATACCGGACAACCCCCCCCGTACATTGTCCATCAGTCCATGACCAGCTTCTGGCAGAAGAAATCCAACAGCTTCCGGAGAAAAATGCCATCCATCCGGTATCTCCGGCCCAGAGGGGCAAGGGGTTTTACTCCCTTTTTTGAGAAAACAGGAGACCTTTGCCCTTTTCTGGAGTTAAGTCTGCTCAATTTCTCAGTCAAATACCAGAGATTTCTGATGGTAACTCTGGCAAGCTTGTTGCCCTTGATTCATCAAGGAGACTGGTTATGCTCCGTAGATGTGCAGGACCCCTACATGCATATCAGAGTCCTGCGTTCTCACAGGAGATTCCTCCGGTTCAGGTTCGAGGATCAGCATTACCAGTTTCAGGTTCTGCCCTTTGGACTCTCATCTGCCCCCAGAGTTTTCACCAAATGTCTGGCAGTGGTGGCAGCGGCCCGCCTACTAAGAGGTCACTTTGTTTATCCCTGCCTGGATGACTGGCTCATTTCCGTTGTTGTCGGCAGAGCAACTGAGTCTACCTAAAGGAGACCGAAGAGCTTTTCCTTTCCTTGGGGATGACGGTAAACTGGCCAAAATCGCAACCTTTGCCCTCCCAGAGGTTGCAATGCATGGGGGCAATCCTGGACACTGTTCAGGGAATGGCTTTCCTGCCCTCTGACAGGGCAGATCGCTTGAGGGCTCTGGCAAGCAGAGTTCAAGTAGCCTCCTCAATCCCTGCACGGGTAATTCTTCAGCTTCTGGGCCACATCATGGCTGCCATCGCCATGGTCCCCCTCGACAGGTTGCACATGAGGATCCTACAGTGGCACCTCGGGTTCCAATGGGACCAAGCGGTGGATGACTTGGATCAGCCGGTCTGAGTCTCATTGGTGGTCCGTCGCTCCCTCGAGTAGTGGCTTTACTTCCCTCTCCTAGAGGGAGAGGCCTCCTTTCAGAAACAACCCCCGTCTCAGATACTGATGACAGACACCTCCTTGGCAGGTTGGGGGCTTATCTAGGGGAACACAGTACTCAAGAAACTTTGTCTCCCACAGAACGCTCTCTGCACATCAGTGTTCTGGAAATGAGAGCCGTTCTGTATGTCCTGATGGGGTTTCGAGATCGTCTCTCCAGGTCCTCTTGTGGTGGAGGCAGCCAACATGCCAGTTGTCTTCTACATCAACAAGCAAGGGGGCACTCTCTTATCTTCTTTGCAGGGAGGCCATGAGTGTGGGACTGGGCAGTAGAACACCACCTGGATCTTATAGCTGTACACTTTCCAGGTATCCAGAACATTCTTGACGACAGTCTCGGCCACTCTCGCTCTCTGAACCATGGATAGGTACTGCTCCAGGTCCCAGGAAGACGCAGACTACCTCTTCGGTCGCTGGTGCCTTCCAGAATTGCACCTCTTTGCGTCCCCATGCAACGCCAAACTGCAAAATTTTTGCTTGCTCGATCCAGGGCCTGGTGTTCTCTGGCGAGATGCATTGTCCCTCTCTTGGACAGGGAGGTTCCTGTATGCTTTTCCTCCCTTCCCTGTCATCCAGAGAGTACTTCCTGGTAACTCCTTTGTGGCCTTGTCAAATCTGCTATCCGCTGCTCCAACAGCTGTCATTGGAACATCAAGTACAGCTGTACCTCTCCATCCACTTGCTCTCACAGGAGCAGGGGGATGCTTGTCTATCCTGCTCTGCAGTCTCTTCGCCTGCATGCCTGGCTCCTGCAGTCTTGGCAGAAGAGAGATTAGGAGTGTCAAAACAGGGTGGCAGAAGTTCTGATGGCAGCGAGGAAACCTTCTACAAGAGCAACCTATGCCATGAAGTGGAAGCATTTCTGCCTCTGGGCAACGGCACGTGCCCTAGATCCTCTGGATTATCCGATCAAGCACGTGCTAGAATATCTTCTCCACCTCTTGGACCTGGGGCTAAGCTACTCGTCCATTAAGGTACACATGTACAGTTTCTGCATACCATGCACCGTATGGGGAGAGGACTCTAGCACAGCTCAGTGTATGCAAGACATTCCTTCGAGTTCTTCATATCAGACCTCCCAGGAGGGACCCCGTCCCACCTTGGGATTTGCTTTTTGTTCTTGAGAAGCTCACCCTGCCTCCGTTCGAACCAGCAGCGACATGCAAGCTATGCTTTATCTCATGGAAAGCATTATTTTTAGTTGCTATTACTTCCGCTTGAAGGGTTTCCGAGCTTCAAACCCTTATGTTTAAGGAGCCTTATCTTGTTTTCCGCAGGGGCAGGGTAACCCTGTGTAGGAATCCTAAGTTTCTACTGAAGGTGTCAGTTCTGACTCTGAACCAGGACATCAACCTTCCGGTTTATTACCCTGGGTTTAAAAATCAGGGTGAGGCCTTGTTGCATACACTGGATGTACATAGAGTCCTTCATTATTACCGCCACCATACCAGAGCAATGAGGAAGACTGACCAGTTCGTCTCCTTCTCAGAAAGGATGATGGGGGCTCCTGTGTCCAAGCAGTCACTAACCCATTGGTTGGTGCACTGCATATCGTTCTATCATCAGCACCATGGTAAACCACTGCCGGGATCCATCAAGGGTCACTCCACGAGGGCTGTGGCTACCTCATTTTCCACTTTGAGGAATGTTTCCTCTGCAGATAACTGCACTGCTGCAACCTGGAGCACAGTCCATACCTTCATCAGACATTACAGCCTAGGCATTGCTTCTAGGAGGAGAGCAGGTTTTGGACTGGCTGTCCTCCGGGGCCTACTCACTTGAAGCTCTTTTTCAGCTAGTATTTTCCTTCTCCCCTCCCATCAGACCTTGGCCTATTCTTGAGTACTGCTTGGGACTCCATCCTAATGGTATTACCTTCTGCAAGAGCTCCCCCTCAAAGTCAGATAGTACAGTCATGGAAGAACTTCCCGTAACAGTAGATGTTCGAGAGGAGCTCTTGCAGCAGGTAGCTTTCCCACCCTCCATCCCCCAGTATTTTGTGTTTTTTTTTTTTTTTTTTTATCCCTGTGCAGGGTTGGGGAGTTCCTGTCCGGTTCTCCGTTCCTTTCAGCCAGGTCTCCAGTGGGAGAACTGAGATGGTGCTGGGGGACCGCCCCCTTTATACCACGGCTGACGTCGGGGACAGTCCCAGCTACAGACTGCTAGCTACAAGATTTCCGTGTGGTTCTAACGCCTGGCGGCCTTAGTCCTAATCGTATTACCTGCTGCAAGAGCTCCTCTTGAAGATCTACTGTTATGGTAAGTTCTTGCGTAACTGTACTTTCTTATGGTTTGGACCATCTAGCTTGGTTACTGAAGCAAGCAATGTAACTGATTTTAATCGTTTATTTAAATCTCTTAGCTCTGTTAGTGTCAATGTTTGTAAAGGTGTTACACGCTGAATATTTATTGTAATGTTATGTGTCAGGTGTGGCTAAAAAGGACTGTACCTAGGGTTAAAAAAACAAAAAAACAAAAAAAAAAACTACCTGGCTTGGGGCCCCCCACACACACCACTTCCTTTAAGCCAAAGAACTGAATCAATCCGAATGACATTACTCCCTCATTATCTATATTTATTTCCGACCCTGCCGGTGATTCCCCCTGCAAAAGATTTCCAAACATGGGACAGAACTTTCTCCCGTTATCTTTGGCAGGGGAGAAAACCTCAGATTGCTTGTGCGATCCTTCAGTAGTAAAATTGAAAATGGGGATTGGCACTACCAAATCGTCAAGATTATTGCAGAGTGGTGCAGTTACAGCATATTTAGGACTGGCTTGACGCTAGCTAATCTCCTTATTGGTAAGAATTAGACTTCTGGGGAAATTAAACCAAATTGGAAACCTGGTTATTTACCCCCTTGCATAGTACTGTGCTTAGTACATCCGATCATCCCTTCATAAAACCATTAATTCAGATGTGGTAAAGTTTACTTTTCTTCACTCGGATAATTAAAGATGCCAGGTGTTTGGAGTGGCTAATGCACAGCTCTCATTTCCTTCCGAACATCTTGGATCATGGCTTTTGCACCTGGAGTAGACAAGGGCATAGATACAATTATCAGTACTGGTAGTCAGGGATTTTTCAAAAGTTCTGCCCAACTCGAACAATTTTTTACTCCCAAGAACTGATCATTATAGGTACTTGCAGGTTTGCCATTATTTGTGCAACAGACTAGGACAAGCTTGGGATATGTGTTTATATGCGCATGCACACACCGCTGCCAACACTGCCAGCACCTGAGAGGGTAGAAACCAATCCTTTGGTGTTCTATCCCTGTTGGTCGTGCTTCTGTGATGCAGCTCGGAGGGCAGAACAATAAGAACCACCACCTGGTGATCAGTTCAAAATTTTAAAAGATTTGGATTGTAAATGAAAAGTGGAAGGGAAAAGGACAGCATTAATTAGGGATGCAGAATGAGGAAAAAAGTAAATCTAAAAATATAGGTAGAGTGTTTCTGGGTGTATTAAACAGACTTCATAACTGCTCATGTTTCTAATTGTATTTAAAAACAAAACGTTTGTTTCATTTAAAAGTTAAGTTCTGTATACTATTGTAGCATTATACAGGCCCATGTTGAAAGGGGAAACTATGTGTTTGAAATGTTTTCTAACTTGAGGACTAATTATTTTCAGTATGATGCCCATGGGTTGGATGATGCCTCCTGGGCCTGGAATGCCGCACATGATGCACGGAATGCTACCAGGTATGTATGCTATCAGTACAGTCTGTATATTGTTTTTTTTTTTTTTTTTTTTGTATTGCGTTTGTCCTGTAAAGTTTGAGAGGCTTAGCAAAGAAAACCTGTTAAAAGCAAATCCTTTTTTTCCCCCCCTCTTGGGAAAGCATATTTTTGTTTCAAAAGTTCCACCAGGAAATACGTGCTGTTCGTGACACCTCATTTCCATAGCCGTCGGGGGCACACAGTACAGGATGTGCAAGTGAAAATACATAATGTAAGGTGCAATAGTAATAAAACATAAAGTAGAATAAGCCATAAAATGCAAGTAAAATGACATAAAAGTGTGCAGTCATGATTTACAGGCAGATAGGGCACCACAAAATAAAGATGAATAACGATACAAATTCAGGTACAAGCACAGTACAGCATTGGTAGCAGTGGCTGATAGTGGTCTGGGTGGTGCTGGTAAATTGCCACTAAGGTGCGGGAGCTATCCAAGCCAGTGCAGGAGGTAGGCTGAGGAGCACAGTATTACCAGATATGATTAAAGAGATCCACCAAGATCAGCTCCTGCACCTGATACATAGGTGCCTTACCGCCACAACATTCCAAAATTGTGCAGATGTCCCAAAATTATGCAGTAGTTAAAAATGATATCCCTCGTAAAATTCATTAAACCAGGTCCCAAGGACTTCCCAGTTGTGACGCCTGCTCTCCACCCCCGTGCTCACTAACGTGATGACAAGATGCTAGGTATGCGTGCTCCATTATAATCAATGAGTGGTGGCTTTTCAATCTTTTTTTAATGGCCACTTGGTAACGAAACGTGGGCACTGGTAGACTAGTCCATGTGGCCAGTATCTCCAGCCAGCTGGTGGACACTATCAGCCGGGTGGGCGAGGTGGCTCACGAGTGGTCTCTCCATCCTGAGGTAGTGAAGTCTGCTCTCCCAATGAGGCACCCCTCTGGTGGTCCTGTTTGACTCTAGGGAGACCATGAAGCTGAGGCCGTATTGTGCTCGCTTCCCTCAGCAAGGAATGCTGCAGGGGGATGTCTTCTCGAGGCTCTGGACCCCGAGCCTCCTCTGTGCCTTCCCTCCCTCTCCGTTGATCCTCAAGGTGCGGAGGGACACTGTATAGGTGATCTGGTGGCTGCAGACTGGTCCCGCCAGTTCTGGTATCCCAATCTCCTCAGCAGCAGGCTCCTGAGGGGTCTTCTCTATGCCCGGACCTGCTCCCGATCCATCGGGGGGGAAGGTACAGTACTCCACCCAGACCTTCTATCCCTGTACCTGACAGTCTGGTTCCTGAGCGGCTAGAGTTCCAGGTTTTGGATCTCTCCGAAGATGTCCTCAACGTTGTGGAGGCTTCTCGGAAGGAGTTGACCAGGAAATGTTATGCCTTCAAATGAAAGGTTCTCCATTTGGTGTCAGGGCAAGGGGCTGGACCCTTTGTCCTGTCTAGTGGCTAGCATCCTTGACTACCTCTGGTCCCGCTACCAGTTGGGTCTTGGGTCGACGACTCTTAAGGTGCACTGGCAGCCATTTCTACCTACGGGGCACGGGCTGGTCAGCAGTTGGTGGCACAGGAAAAGGTGATCTGGCGTTTTTTTCAAAGGCCTTGACCACATTTCCCCTCTGGTGCATGAACCACCACCACCTTGGGATCTGGTGCTGGATTTGGCAAAGCTCATGGACAAGCCATTTGAACCAGTGCACAGCTGTGAGATATTACTTGTTGTGGAAGACCACCTTCTTGGTGGGTATCATGTCGGCCAGAAGGATCGGTGAGCTCCAGGCGCTCTCGGTGGAGTCTCTCTACCTAGCCTTCCACAGGAACAAGGTTGTACTGCAACTCAACCTGAAGTTCCTCCCCAAGGTTGTCTGATTTTCACCCTAATCGGATGATTAATGTCCCAGTGTATTTTACCAACCACACCTTGGAGGCAGAGCACAGGCTCCACACGTTGGATCTGCAGTGAGAGCCAGCCTACTATAAGGAGCGCACAGCTGACGGGGAGAGGTTCGCCAGCTATTTGTCACCTATGCTGAAGCCACACCTGGCAGACCGGCAGCTAAGCGGATGATTGCTAGTTGGATTGTATCCTGCGTCGACCTACTATAGGTTGGCAGGTAGGGAGCCTCCCGTTGGGCTAAGGGCTTATTCCACCTGCCATACTGCTGCCTCTGCTGCTTCCAGGGATGTACCTATCCAGGAAATCTGCAGGGCTGCTACCTGGAGATCAGCACTTACCTTCCTTTTCCACTACCACATCGACCTCAAGTCACGTCGGGATGCTGATTTTGTTGCCTCAGTTCTCCAATCCTCACTTCCTAAGTAGGGGGAGTGTGCCTTGCCTCTCTCCTCCCTGAGAACTGCTAGGAGTCTGCCAGAACTTGTGGATAAGTACACCATATCCACGTCCCTAGAAAAACGGGTTACTCGCTTGTAACAGTAGTTCTAGGAGTGGTATAGGGTGTACATCCACACGGACCCACCCGACCTCCCTGGCAGTGGTGCACAACTCTGCGTCCAGTGGGCAAGAACTGGTGTCATGGGGCATTGCTACGGGAGTTACCACCTGAGTGGGTGGGAGGAACCAGTCTGAAGACTTTCCAGCAGCTTTTAAAGGGGAAAGGGCACTGCCAGAACGCGTGGATGTCCACCATATACCACTCCTAGAACTTACAGTGAGTAACCTGTTTATCGCACTTCGAGAGAGAGGGCTCTTGCAGCAGGCACAAACCATCAGGACTGTACCGCCAAACACTAGGGCCCCATGGAAACATTTCTAGCTAGCAGTCCCAAGACGCCGGACTGCCCCCTGACGTCTGCCCTGCCCTACCCGCTGGTATAAAGGCGGCGGTTCCCAGGCACCACTCAGTGGTTCTCTCCCCCCCCCCCACCGTCAGCCTGAGTATCACAGCTCCATGGATGCCTCTGCTACCAGTCGACTGCCATTTGTTTGCACTTCACACAGTTAAGATTTAGCATAATTTTCTGATTTCGTCCTGCATGTCTTCCCAGCCAACTTTTTCTACAGAATGGCAGAAATCGAAGTTCGCATGCAGCAAGCAAATCCTGTTGAAAGACTGCCGTTCGGCCTGCCTTCTATGCCTGGGCCCCGACCATAAGCCAGGTGCCTGCCCGCATTGCCTGAGCTTCAATAGGAGGACCCGCATCCGCCGCCTGAAGACGTTGAAACCCTACCTCCTAGAACAAGTGGCTGCCATGCAGAAGACCCACTCTGGGCACAGCTCGTCGTCTTTAGCCAGGGATGTCTCCCCTAGAGAGAAGAAATCTAGCGGGAAGCACCATCACCGAGACAAGGGCAGATCCCGGTCAAAATCCTGGTCCAGGTCTCCTCACAAGGCTTCTAAGAGTTTACCTCTGGTGTGAAGTCTGGCTGAGCTCCTCCGGTTTCCCTTGCTCTTCCCAGGTTGCTGTTGAGGAAGCCTCCAACCTCTACCCAGACATCCGGTGGGGGGGGGGGGGTCGTCCGGGCTAGGGCCTTCTAAGGCCCCCATTTCCCTGGCTGTCAGGCCCCACAAACACATTACTGGGTCTCAGCCAGAAGGATTAGCCCACTCTTCAGGCGACAACTAGACTGGATCTCAGCCAGAAGGATTTGCCCACTCTTCGGAAGGCAGGTCAGAGCCTGTAAGGCTGTTCTCTCCGGGTTGTCTGACAAGAGGCGTCAGGAACACGAGCGCCACAAGAAACCACGTTCCCCTTCCAAGCCATCGTCTGCTAGGGCTCCGTACCGACGACAGGCCACAGCTCCCTCTGACTCCACTTCTATGGCGCTGGATCAGACGACACCCTCTAAGCCATTGCCTGAACCACAGGGATCCAGAAAGTCTCCTACGTAGCGGATGACAGGGGACCTGACTGCGTGCTGTACAGAGCCTAAGGGTATGGTGCCACACAGTTGCCACCCCCACCACGGGAGCCTGACGAATGGTCGCCAGTGTACCCAACACCGGGGGACAAGGCACTGCCAGACCTGACACACAAGATGGAGCAGTCAGGCCGGGGGGGGGGCTGAACCGAAGTATCAGACGCCAGGCCCCTCTGGCACTTTTTACCCTCTATGCCTGAACTGCCAGCTGCCCCTACGGGACCGCTGACAGAGGTCGGGGACCCTGTTTAACAGTTGGTGAAACACAAGGGAGATCTGTCACCCAGATCGCCAGAGCTGAACCCCACACCTGCTCCTCCTAGGCAGCCTACCCATCCTCCATGCAGAACGCCGCCTCGATATCGCGCCTCCTTTCTCCAGGTGGCACAGGACAGGGGTCCCACAAACAACTGCAACACTGTTGCTACCCATCGTCCCGATCCTCATCCAGACACCGGAGTCATTCTAGTGGACGCCTGTCCTCATCCTCTGAGTGGTTCTTCCTCATAGGACTCTTCAGAGGACGACTTGTCTCTTCCTTCCTTGGATCCAAGGAAGGATTCCTCAGGGTCTCTGGACTATCCCACTTTCCTAGCTGTGATGAGGGACATACAGTTCCTCAGCCAGTGGGAGGCAGAGGAACTAGACCCTGAGAGATGCTGTCTGGCAAAGTTCTTGGGGCCAGTGACCCAAAACCTTTGGTCGCCCCTATATTGGTGGAGCCATTCCAGGACATAACCAAACTAGCCTGGAGGCACCCTTCCACAACCTCAGCGGTCCTTAAGAAAGCTGACTGCTTATACAAGACTGAGGGAAGAATCACATTTAAGTGATCGGCTGAAAGCAGACTCTACGGTCCTTACGACTGCACATGGAAGGACTCTGCAACCCAAGCATATGAGCTCCCAACCACCGGATAAGGAGTCCAGAAAGATAGACCAGTTTGGCCGTAAGGTATACTCATTGGCCACTTGTATGATCCGGTCACTAAAATTTTCTGGCACATAAGGTTATATACCAGACGTCCCTCTGGAATAAAGCTATGGAGTTGGCCAGGTCACAGCCTGACTCCCCTAATAATAAAGAGCTCTTAGCTGTCATACAGTCCGGTGTGGATGTCTGTAAACACGTCCTCAGGTGCTTATTTAATTCAGTGAACACAGCAGCAAGGGCAGCTGCCACAGGGATATGCCTTTGTCGCTACTTCTGGTTAAGAGTCTCTGGCTTCTGGCAGGATTTGCAGGATGCTATTCTAGATGCCCCTTTTCAGGGACTAGTACATTTTTGCCAGGAGGCAGAGAAAATGATCACAGGGTTGCAGGACTCTAGAAAGGCAGTTTCTGATTTCCACAAGATGTACAAGTCAGAGGCAGCCCCATACAGATATTAGCCCTTTCGAAGGCAACAAAGCCAGCAAGCAAAAATGCAGCAGCAAGGGGGGATACAAAAGAAAAGCTCCCTTTTAGCAAGCAGGGGCACAGGGACCAAAAAATGTTAAAAATGCTAGAGCTCTCTTGCCCATCCCCAACGACCTCTACATGACTCCCTGCCTGCCCCCCTCCTCTGGAGGAGCTACGAGGGTAGGCAGTAGGAGGGCGATTCTCCCTAAACTAAAAATTCCCATTCATCTGTATCCCCCTCCCCCGATTCGTGCCCGAAAATAGGCAGAATTTGTCTAGTGAACTTACCCCGATCAACAAAAACTAAATAAATTTACCCCACAGGTTGGTCTAACATCACAGCAGATCAGTGGCTACTCCAAATCATAGTAAGGGGGTATGCTGTGGAGTCCACCCACATTCCTGCAGACAACCTACCAGTTTCTATTCATTGCCCCCCATCGCACGCAGGCCTCCCTCGGGCAGAAATTCAAGCCCTCCTGAATAAAAAGGCGATCCAGACAGTCCCATCGAGCCAAAGAGGAAGGGGTTACTACTACCACTTTTTAGTGCCAAAAAAGACAGGAGACCTTTGTCCCATCCTGGATCTTAGTCAGCTGAACAATTTTATCGAATACAAATGGTTCAGGATGGTGACACTGCCGGGATTATTGCCCGTGCTACATCTAGGGGACTGGCACTGCTTCCTGGACATGCAGGATGTGCACAAGCACATCAAAATCCTGCTGTCCCACAGAAAAAAATCACACTTTATATTCCAGGGAGCGTATTACCAGTTTAGAGCACTGCTGTTCGGTCTTTCCTCGGTACCTCGAGTATTCACCAAGTACCTGGCGGTGGTAGCAGCTCTAGGGCAACAGGGACACTACATCTACCCCTACCCCGACGACTGGCTCCTGATCGCTCCCACAAGAGATCAGCCTCTTCGTATGCAGGTCTTCACTTTCCAACTGTTCCAAGGCCTGAATCTTCCCATGTTGTCCCCCTGGCCAAGTTGGAGATTACAATACATAGGAGCCGTCCTGGACACACTCCAAGGAAGCGCCTTTCTCCCCTCATACAGGGCAGATTGCCTGCGAGCATTGGCTCTGAAAATTGCCTCTGCAAGCCATGTTCTAGCCAGAAAGGTACTGCAACTTCTTACCCCAGGAGTCCTTTAGCATCAGTAACTTTTGCAGTTAGCTGGCTAGGTGCAACTGCCCCGGAGATGTGCCTTTAAGAAAATTAATATTTAAATTAGCTTAGGGCCATAGCCAATCAAAAAAACAGGAAGGGGAGTGACCTGAGTGAGAGCTGCTGAAGGCTTCAGAATTATTTTTTCTCCGCTGGACTGAGCAACATTGCCCCCGAGGCACCGCTCAACTTTCCTTGTTGACTGTCTCATAGTGCTTATCTGGGGAGAGTTTTCCTCATAATTCATTTTTAATAGTGTGCTGAGTGAAAGTCTTATAATTTTATTAGTGTTGTGCACATTTTTTATTTTTAGTGCAACTGCGCTATTCTGACTTTATTTTTACCACGACTGTTCATTTGTAATGCTAAATTTATTGAGGGTGCTTAGTTTTGATGGTTCCTCTCTCTGATGCAAATTTTTGTAGGAACCGTCGAATTGGGGACAGTTGCCTTGGTTTTTTTTACTTCAGACCTCGCGGGTTTACCGCGAGGCACCTGCTGTGAAATTCAAACCTTAACAGTGCCTGTGGGTTTCTCTCCGGATTGGCAGTTATGAGAAACCCTTGGTTATAGAAGTGGGTGTATGGTATCATCTGTTGCAGGATTGTCCGTAAGGGTCCAGCAGCAACCTTTGGCAGTTGACCAATATTACTGGGTTTTCTGTTAAAATTGGCACTGGTATAGATCCCAGTTCTACAACCAGAAAAAAAGGCACTTGTAATATAGTTAATTAACTGGGACAGGAGTGGCTGGTGGCATTTACACAGAAACCTGCACTCAGTTCGTAAAGTCCAGGACTGGTTTGCTTTGCTTAAATTGGCAAACCTAGCAGACAAACCTTTGATTATTATGGCTGAGGATAAATCAAAGGCTTCAGACGAGGGCCATCCAAGAGTACTAATAATAAAAACAGAGGTGCTGGCCGAGGAACCCTCCAGATCCCAGCCGAAAAATAAAGCTTCCAAAGATGAAGTTCCTCACAAATACAAAAAAAAAAAAAATAGAAGTAACGAAAAAAGGGTGCTTGATCAAGCCACTGATGAAGTGGCTAAAAAGAAACACCGTCAAGACAAAAATGATCCCGTTGCTCCTAGAAAAGTAAATAGCGAGACAACAGGCAGCTTAAAGCATACAGACAAAACACTTATAAAGTCTGCACAGGTTCTTCTGTCTGTGGAAGAAGCATGGCAACTGTTTCAGACCCTACAAAAGATGGGTCCTTTATTTACTGGGGCTGGCAAGCACTCTTCCACAGTTCTCTCTTCTGTAGACTGAGAGTGACACAGATGAACAATTTTATGATGCCCCGACATGGATTTCGAGGGCCTTGAGCCCCAGGAGTCCCTGGACCCTCATCTGGGGGATCCTCTGGGTGACCAGGAAGATTCTTTCTTTGTTTGCATTTATACAAAATATGCTGGACACACAGGAGCCCAACAGAGATGTCGACGATGAAGATTATAGGAAAATGAGGTCTTTCAACCCCCACGACCCTGGTCCCCTATCTATAATGCATTTAGGAAAAAAATACCATGAAGGTGCTTCAGCGCTCCTCTTCAGTAACGGGTTCATAAGCGGATTGAGAGAAAATATAGATTGTCTAGAAATAGTACAGAGTTTAAACCCCAGGAAATCTTACTGTATTCTGACTTAATGCAGTATGATCTCACCATAGGACTGCCCTGGAGCCGAAATGGTTAATAGAACCTATGCAAATGATAGAATGCTAGGCTCGAGCTCTGTTTTCAAATTGCTGTCCCTGGTAAACAGTTCTAAACTATCAGATTCTTTAATCCGCTTGCCTCGGTAAGACGTCTCCGGACAGCTGTCCTTCATCGCTTGAAGAAACTTTATTTTCTCGGTTTATTCACTAGTAAAATGTATTTTATTGATATTCTTTTCACTATCCTTGGTTTTCAGGTAGTAATTGTTTAGATTTTAGTCAAGTAGGGGTAAGTAGTCGCTTTCCTCAGTTTTTCAGCTGGGGGGGTTGGGGCTGACAGCCTTCCTGTTTATTTCTCTGGTTTTAATTAAGGTGTTATTTTCTGTTCCAACTCTGTACAGTCGTGTTTTTTTTTCAACTATCTGTGTTTTAACCGGGGTAACTCCTGGTTTCATTTGTATTTGAATTCAACCAGGGTAACTCCTGGTATTCTGTTCTGTTTTCATTCCGGGGTAACTCCTGTTTTTTTTTTTTTCCCTGTCAGTTTGCGCAACCGAAAAAAACAAAAATTTAATTTGGTGTGGTGATCTGGGTTATGTCATAGAAAACTAAAAAGAGAACAGGACCCACAGGTTTCCAGCACTGTACTGAGTGCCAGGATCTTTTTGGTGAAGCATATCCACACTTTGTTTATTCTCTCTGGGTTCTGACCACTTACAGATGGATTGTGAGATTTGTGCTAACTTCCCGCAGTCCACCTTGGATAAATGGTTTGAAAGACTGTCTGAAAGAATGGCTGAGGCTGCTAAGCCAGCCGCAGACCATCCGGATGACCCGGGAGAGCTGCCCTCTGAAAGGGGCGATGGCTCGATTTCAGGAAAAATGAATCGCAGATAAGGCTGCTGAATCAGCAGTTGCGGTCAAGAAAAGAAAGAAAAGCACCAGGAACTGCAACCAAATCAACCCGCGGTTCCTTCTGACGAGGAGATTGCTAATGCGATCAGGATTATTCAGTCATTGCAGTCCCTGGTTCCGTTTGACAAACAACCGTTTCCACAAACTCCCGGTTCAAATGTTATCCCCGGTTTAACAGACCATGGTGGGGACAATGACTTTGGGAATGAGCCTGATGATGATGAAGATGAGGATTTTGGGGACCTTATTGATCCAGACATTTCCCCTGATCCTCGCAGACCAGATTCCCTTGACAAGGGAACAGAGGATTTTACCTCCTATTTTGCTTTTATGAAGCAAGTGGCTCAATCCCTCGACCTCCCATCCCAGGAATCTACGGAGGATGAGGAGGAAGAGAATTATAAGGAGAGAATGTATGTGCTTCCATCAAAGAGGCTTCTCCTCCCTCTATAAGTCTCTAAGAAAGCAGACTATGAAAAGTACTGCAAACCCCTATTTCTATCCCACCCACAGACAGGAAGGTGGATAAGAAATACTGGGTGGCTAAGTCTGGGGCTGAATTCCTCTTTGGGCACCCCAACCATGAAGGTGTGGTACAGGCTGCCGCTTGACAAAGCTGGCATCCCTCTGGCCTCTCACCCTCCAGACAAGGATTCTAGGAGGGTGGATTCCATAGTTTAAAAAAAAAAAAAAAAAGTGTACGAGGGATCTTCTCCGGCTGTTTAGCAGGCATCTTACATGGCCTATACAGCCAGATGTCAGAAAAACATGTGGACCACAGTATTGCAAAGTGATTGGGCAGCCCCCCTCTCCCCCCGCCATGGCTGCTGACCTGGAGGAGGCTGCAGAAAGGGGTATTGAAGCTGCTAAGACTCAGTTCAGGATGGCAGTGGACTCTAATGACACTGCATCCAGGCAGATGGCAACTGCTGTGTCCCTCAGGTGGTTTGCTCGGCTTAGAACCACTAACCTGACACAAGATACCCAGATTAAGGCCATGGATTTTCCATGTGACCCTGTGTTGCTGTTTGGGGAGCAAACAGATATATATATATATATATATATATATATATATAATGGATGAATACAAGGCTGCATACAAAGAGCTGCTACCACCCAGAAGCATCATGCAAGGAGTGGCAGAGGCTGGCCTACTTACGGGCCTTTCTTCCAGCCTCAGGTTTTCCCCCAGTATCAGCCCAGGGGATACTTTAGAGGCAGGGGCAGTGACCGTACTGGTCCCAATATTCAGCCAGCAGCACAATCCAAACAGACGCCCTGGGGTGACTGTTCTGGTCGCCTCCCCAATTCCAGTAAGTGGCAGTCTGGCTCACTACTTCCAGGAGTGGAAAAATATCACCAGAGACAATTGGGTCCTGGAGATAGTGGGCCAGGGACTTGTCCTCCACGTCAAAGCTATGCCAAAGCTGAGGTCGAGTTTTCGAACCCTCTTCCCCATCAGAAACAACCCTGCTGGAAAAGGAAGTTTCAGGCCTTCTGCTACAAAAGACAGTGCAACCAGTCCCTTCCAACCAGTTAGGAAAGGGCCTGTATTTAAAATACTTCTCACAATAAAGAAAACAGGGGAGTGGCGACCCATTCTGGGTCTTAGATGCTTAAACAAGCATCTGTCAAAACCAGAATTCAAGATGGTTACTCTAGCTACCATAACACAGGGAGACTGGTTAGCATCCCTAGATCTGAAGGACTCCTACTTTCACATCCCAGTCAGGTCACACAGAAAGTACCTCAGGTTCGGGTTGTCATCACGTCATTACCAATTCAGGGCAATTGCTTTCGGACTGACATCTGCTCCAGTGGTGTTCACAAAATGTCTAGCTGTGGTAGTGGCACACCTAAGGCGACAAGGGGTGTCAGTGTTCCCCTACCTGGATGACTGGCTCAGGGCAGGCCAGTTACACCAGCAAGTAAAGGAGGCCATTAACACAAGACACACTGTACTCACTGGGGTTCTTGGCGAACCACAAAAAGTCTGTTTTTGGAGCCAGTTCAGCTGCTCAGATTCATAGGGGGGCAGAACTGGATACAAAAAAAGGGATGGTTTACCTGCATCAGGACAGGATGGACAACCTTATTCAGGTGGCCAGTTCCTTCAAACTTCACGTTTCCAGGCCAGCAAGGCACTTCTTGCAGTTGCTAGACCATATGGCAGCTTCCACAGCAACTGTCAGGGGCCAGGTTCCAGATGAAAGACATTGTTTCATTTAAGAGATCACTGGCTCCAGAAAAGGGATTATCTCTCAAAGCTAGTTCCAGTAACAGTCACTTTTCTTCAAGCCCTACAATGGTGGCAGGAAAAGGGCAATCTCCGGCAAGGAGTACCTTTCTTGCAGCAGGTTCCCTCTCTGGTACTTACGACAGATGCATCCCTCCTAGGGTGGGCAGCACATCTGGGGGGATCACACTGCGCATGGCATGTGGAAAAAGCAGGCATCCCTCCTGCACATCAAACTCTTGGAGCTCAGAGCAGTTTTTCTGTCTCTAGTCATTTCACAATCTGATAAGAGGAAAGGTGGTCCAGCAACAGACAACACAACCACCATGTACTACATAAACAAGCAAGGGGGTACAAGATCAACTCCCCTCTGCACAAAGGCGATGAGAATCTGGGCATTTGCTTACTCTCTGAATGTTTCCCTCTTAGTTGTCCACCTTCCAGGCAAGGACAATGTTTTGGCGGATGCCCTCAGCAGAATAAATCAGAACCACCACGAGTGGTCACTGAACAAGCAGGTCTTGGAGACTATTTTCAGGAGGTGGGGCACCCAGAGGTGGATCTGTTTACAGCCCCAGACAACCACCAACTCCCGCAGTATTGCTGCAGGCCCCCCATCAAGGGTACAAATCCTTTGGATGCACTTCTGCTGGACTGGACAGGGAGGTTCCTGTATGCCTTCCCTCCTTTTCCTCTCTTACTGAAAGTGTTGCACAAACTCAGGCTTCAACCAGCTTCAATGATCCTCATTGCTCCAGACTGGGCCAGACAGCCTTGGTACTCCATGATCCTATCATTGTCAGTAGCCAAGCCAGTCAGTCTCCCCAGGAGTTACAACCTGTTGTCATCCTCACAGGGCAGGATCATGTATCCCAATCTGCTATCCCTCAGTCTCTAAGCATGGCTCTTGAAGACTTGGAGTATGCAGATTTTACATCTCTCAGACGGAGTCATGGATATACTGAGTCTCCAAGAAGCTTTCTACCAAGAAAACGTATGCTTCCAAATGACAGATTTTCGATTTGGTGTCTGGGTAAGGGGTTCGACCATACCCAAGCCAATCTACAGTTCTGGACTACATTACCCATTTGCATTCCACAGGTTTAAATATTTCCACCTTGAGAGTGCACATGGCAGCTATTTCAGCTTATTTATCCGTAGGTAAGGCATCTTCTTTGGCTTTGAAGCCAATATTCAAGAAGTTTTTTAAGGGATTACTGCATTTGCACCCACCACACAGGGAGCCTGCTCCCATGTGGGATTTGAACATTTGTATTGCCCAGCTAATGCAGTCTCCCTTTGAGCCCATGTCTACTGCAGACCTGAAATATGTGACTTGGAAAACAGTGTTCCTGGTAGCCATTACCTCTGCTAGAAGGATCAGTGAGATCCAGGCACTGTCCACAGAGCCTGGGTACATTGCTGTCCATAGAGACAGAATAGTTCTGAGAACTAACGAGAGCTTTTTGCCTAAGGTGGTATCAGAGTTTCTCCTCAACCAGTCTATTACTTTGCCAGTCTTCTTCACAGACCATTCCACCTCAGGTGAGTGTAGGCTGCACAGCCTGGATGTGAAAAGGGCAGTCCGCTACTATTATGATCATACAAAAGGTCACAGACAGGATCAAACCCAGTTCTTCCTCACTTATGGAGAGGTGGGAAAGGAAAACCTGCCACAAAACAATCCATTGCATGATGGATTGTAGCCTCTATTCAGTTTTGCTATAGCAAGGTGGGCAAGCAACCACCTGCAGGCCTAGAGTCCTATTCAGCTAGGGGTACTGCAGCTTCTAGAGATATCCCCCAATGAACATTTGCAAAACTGCAACTTGGAAATCAGTCCACACATTCACCAAACATTATTGTTTGGATGGCCATGTCAAAGGTGATGTCAGGTTTGGCACAGAGTATAGGCCCACCTCCAAAGGCACTGCTTGGTAATCTGCATAAGTCAGAGTACAGTAAGATTTCCTGGGGTTTGAAGAAAAAATTACTCGCCATAGTAATCTTGTTTCTTCTAAGGGAATCTTGCTGTATTCTGAGCTCCCTCCCTTCCCTACTCGAAACCTATGGTCACTGCACTACATCTGTGGTAGAGATGTTGCAAACCTGGGGGTATATTATGTTCTCGTTTTGGGGCATCTTTGACTTGAGTTTTAGTGATGCCATTTAAAGTTTTTCAAAGAGGGCAAATCCCTTATTCATACCCTATTGTTCGCTGAGGAGGTTTGTTGATACCATTTTTAGTAATAGAAACTGCTTAGTGCAGGCTCCGTAAGAATCTGATTTAGAAATGTTTACTAGGGACAGTAATTTGAAAACCAAGCTCGAGCCTAGCATGCCATCATTTGCATAGGTTCTATTAACCATTTAGGCTCTGGGGCAGTCCTATGGTGAGACCATGCTGCGTAAGTCAGAATACAGTACGTTTCCCTTAGAAGAAACAAGATTACTATGTTAATTTTTTTTTCCTGTCTGCACACCCTAACCATGAGAGTATAGTGCAGCAGGCCGCTAGTGAGAAAGCTGGAGCCTCCATGTTCCTGTTTCCCCCGGACAAGGATTCCAAGAAAATTTACTTTATAGCAAAGAAAATGTATGTCACAGCTTCCCTGCTTCTCAGACTTTCTTCATACATGATGTTCACAGCCAAATATCAGAAGGCACTTTGGAAATCTGTCCTGGCCATTGCCACAGTGGATCAGATTCTGTAGTGCAGGAGCTGGTGGATACGACACAAACTGCCCTGGAAGCTACCAAGCACCAATTCCACATGACAGCAGTGATGCAGCCTCTAGGGTGATGGCCCATGTCATCTCTCTGAAATGCTTCGCCTGGCTTAGAACAACCAGTCTAACCACAGACACTCAGAACAAGGCCATGGATTTTCCCTGTGATCAGAATGTGCTTGATTACAGAACCACTGACTACATGAAAAAAGTTGATGAGTAAAAGGCCTCCTGGCAGAGCCACTCATCTAAGCCTAAGGCCACCACCCCACAGAGGTCCCGTCCCAGGGGCGGAAGGGGCAGAAGTTTTGTTCCCAGGCCTTACAGTCCTTATTCCTAATCTGACTTCAGTCAGTACAGGGGGTCTTTCAGAGGCAGGGACAGAAGGGACCAAAGAGCCACCTCTACCCAGCCATCTGCCTTGCAGTCTTAAGTACTGATGTGAGTGTCCAGGTTGCCTTCCCCACTATCTTCAGCACTGGCTCCTCATTATGTCTGACAAGTGGGTGCTGGAGATGGTGGAGAAGCGTCTGCTACTACAGTTCAAGCAGATGCCAGACCTCAAGCTTACCCAGGTATCAAGACCCCTGTCCCCAACACAGATCCCACTGTTGGAACTGGAGGTACAAAACCTTTTGGCTTTACGAGCAGTGGAGAGGGTCCCCGACGACGAGATTGGCAAGGGCCTCTACTGCAGGTATTTTCCTGACGCACAAGAAAACTGGGACGTGGCGACCTATCTTAGATATTTAAACAAACCTCTGGAGAAAAAAAAAAATTCAAAATGGTCACTCTGTCACTGGTCATACAGTCCTTACAGCAGGAAGACTGGCTAGCCTCCCTGGACTTAAAGGATGCCTACTTCCACATACCCACAAGGAGATCTCACAGGAAGTTTCTCGGGTTCAGACTTCCTTCAGGTTACTGTCAGTTCACTGCAGTGCCCTTTAGTCTGTCCTCTGCCCCAAGAGTCCTTACCAAGTGCCTTGCAGTGGTAGTAGCACACCTCAGGAGACTGGGTGTCGCTCTTTACCCCCATCTGGATGACTGGCTCATAGTAGCAAAGTCTCCTTTTCAGGACAAGGAGTCCCTTTCCCTCACAGAACGCACTCTGTAGTCTGTTTCCTGGTAAATCTAAAGAAATCTCACCCAAAACCCACCCAGCTGCTCACCTTCATAGGGGGACCAGCTGGACACTCTGAGGGGATATGCTTTCCTCCTGCAGGAAATAATTGTTTCCTTTCAGTGGCAGATACTTTCGTCCGGGGACAGCCAAGACCAGCCAAACTTCTGGGGCACATGGCCTCTATGACAGCAGTAGTCCCAGGGGTCGGGTACAGGATGCGACTCCTGCAAGCCTACCTCAGAGCTCGCTGGTCTCTGAGAAGCAACAACTTTTCAGAGTTGATACCTGTGTCGGAGCAGTTCCTCCCAACCTGCTGTGGTGAAAGAACCCTGCAACTTTACAGGCAGGGGTACCCTTCCAAGCTGCTCCTCCCACAAATGTGACCACCACAGTTGCCTCCCTCTTGGGCTGGGGAGCACATCTGGACAGTGCTTCAGTAAGAGGCAACTGGGCTCTCGAGTCAGTTGCACATAAATCTTCTGGAACTCGGAGCAGTCTTTTTAGCTCTCAAGGCGTTTGCTCGCGCCATAGAAGGGCAGGCGGTTCAAATTTGAACAGACAAGACCACTGCAATGTTTTACATAAACAAGCATGGTACCAGATCAGGAAAATTCTGTTTGGAAACTCTGGTCTCTAGCATTCTCCCTGGGGGTCAGCCTCTCAGCTCTTCACCTCCCAGGCAAACTCAGTACCCTTGCGGATGCTCTGAGTCGCATCAGTCAAGGCCAGAGCAAATGGACCCTGAACAAGCAAGTACTAGCCACAGTGTTCAGGCGGTGGGGCACACCAGACATGGATCTGTTTGCCTGTCCCCTCAATATTCAGCCTCCTCAGTACTGTTGCAGGCCCTCAGTCACAGGAACACTTCCTCTGGATGCCCTGATCCTGGACTGGTCAGGGAGGTTCCTATATGCATTCCCTCCCTTTCCCCTGATACTCAGGGTTTTGCTGAAACTCTTGACAGCAGCCTGCTTCGATGATCCTAGTGGCTCCGGACTGGCCCAGGCAAGCCTGGTACCCTCTCCTTCTCTGTGTCCTGCAGCAGACCCATTCGCTTGCCTCTGACTCACTCCCTGCTGACCCTTCCTCAGACAGAAGTGCACTACCCAAACATACTGTCTTCACCTCAAGGCCTGGTTCTTGAGGAGTTAGTTTACATCCTCACAGTACTCTGAAAAGGTCCTTAAGTTACTGAGGATGGCTAAAAAAAACCGAACACTAAGACTAATGTAGCCAAATGGAAAAGGTTTTCCCTCTGGTGCAAGGGCAAAAAGGTCAAACCCCTATCAGCTTCAGACCCTCAGCTGCTAGACTAACTGGTACACTTCCAGATGTCAGGCTTGAAACCAGCTTCCCTTAAGCTTCATCTGGTTGCAGTTTCGGCCTACCTTTTGGTGGGGAAGAAAAAATACATTTTTCTCACGCCATATTTAAACAGTTTTTCAAAGGCTTCTTGCACTTCAGTCTTCAGCCAGGGAGCCGGGTCCCCCTTGGAACCTGAACCTCTGCATAGACAGGCTCATGAAACCACCCTTTGACTCTGTGTCCATTGCTCATATCAAGTTTGTGACTTGGAAGACAAGTCTTCCTGGTAGCCATTACCTCTGCCAGGAGGATTTCAGAGCTACAGGCCCTGTGCACTGAGTCAAATTACATCATCCCTCACAATGATAGTCGAGCTCAGGACAAATAGGAAATGTCTGCCAGAGGTGGTTTCAGTTCCGCTTAAACCAGTCCATTACTCTACCTGTCTTTACTAAGAAATCCACACCTGGCGAGCAAAAGCTCCACAGCTTGGATGTCAGAAGAGCCTATCTTTTACTACCTAGAGCGTACTAAACAGTCCAGAGGCTCTTCCACTCAGTTTTTCCTCACCTACGGGGATGTAGGCAGGAGAAGACTATCTACCAAGAGAACCATTTCCCACTGGTTGGTCTCTTGTATTAGTTTCTGCTATACAAAAGCTGGTCACCAACCTCCAGTGGGGCTCACGGGCACTGCAGCTTCGCTTGCAGCAACAAGGGACAATCCCCTACTGGATGTCTGCAAAGCAGCTACCTGGAAATCTGTGCACACCTTTGTGAAACACTACAGTTTGGATGTGCAGTCCAGATCTGGTGCCAAATTTGGCAGGGTGATTCTGCAGAGCCTCTTTTCCTAAGTTTGTTCTCTGCCCACCTCCCACTTGGTGCTGCTCGGTAGCCTGCTAAAGTTACTGATGCTAAAGGACTCCTGGGGTAAGAAGAATAAATTACTCACCGCAGTAATCTTTCTTCCAAGAGGTCCTTTAGCTTCAGTAAGCTACCACCCATCCTCCCCGGTTCACCTGTCGGAGAAGGGTTCTTTATCCCACCTTTTACTAAATTTGGAGTTTCTTATGAGTTTTTAACGCGTGTTATTTTTCCACTTTTTGTGGACATTTGCATGTTTTTTGAATCCTGTTGATTTTTTTTGTGGGGCATGTGCCCTCCTTTTTCTTTTGAAAAAATTCTGAAGCCTTCAGCAGCTCTCACTCTGCTCACTCCCCTTCCTGTTTTTTTTATTGGCTGTGGCCCTAAACTCATTTATGAACATATGAAGAAGCCACACTTTGTTTCACTTCTAAATACAAATTCTCTTAAAAGCACACCTCCAGGGCAGTTCACCTAACCAGCTAACTGCTAAAGTTACTGATGCTGAAGGACGCTTTGGAAGAAAGATTACAACGGTGAGTAATTTTTTCTTCTAGGTCACATGGCAGCCACCATCGTGACAGTGCCCTTGGCTAGTTTCCACGTGAGTACTCCAGTGGAACCTCTGAGCACAGTGGGATCAGCGTTTGGGCGACCTCGAGCAGCAAGTTCGGATCTCCAGCACAGTGCGTCAGACTTTACGAATGGTGGTTTACCCCCTCCTGTCTAGACATTTTTTGGGGGGGGGGGTTGCCCCTTCCGAAGTCCAGTCCTCGGGAGATCCTGACAACTGATGCCTCGGGACTGGGGTGGGGCGTGCATCTCAAAGAGACGACGGACGTGGACTCCTTGGGAATGCAGCCTCCACTTAAATGTGTTGGAGTTGAGAGCCAGACCTCATTCCAGGCCCCTTACTGATCCAGACAGACAGCATGCCGGTTGTTTTGTATCAACAAGAAAGGGGGCACACACTCCTATCCCGTTTGCAGAGATGCCATGAGAGTCTGTATTGGGCAGTGAAGCACAATCAGTAACTCACAGCAGTTCATGTTCAAGGAGTACAAAACACCTTGGCCAACAGCTTAAGCTGCTCTTGATCTCAGGCTCACGAATGGGAGCTACTACAGGATGTAGTAGACTACCTTTTTGAAAGATGGGGACTTCCAGAACTGGACCTCTTTGCATCCCCGCTCAATGCAAACTGTCCAATTTCTGCTCGCTAGATCCAGGGCCTGGTGTTTTCTGTCGAGATGCGTTGTTCCTCTCTTGGACAGAGAGGTATCTTTATGCCTTCCCTCTTTTGCCACTACTTAAACGAGTACTGCTCAAGCTGCAGGCTGAGCGAGCTGGCGTGATTCTGGTAGCACCATTCTGGTCTTGGCAGATTTGGTTCCCAGTGTTTCAGCAATCGGCGATAGAACCCCCGCTTCTTCTATCCCTATCATCTCACTTGCTGTCCCAGGAGCAGGGTACTCTTGTACCCCTGAAACTCTTGTCTCTGCACCTGTATGCATAGCTCCTGCAGACCTAGTCAGGGACCGGTATGGGGTGTCAGCAGGGGTAGCAGATGTCTTGGTGGCTTTGGGAAAACCCTCGACCTGGGCCACCTACTCCATGAAATGGAAGCGTTCCTGCTTATGGGCTTCTGCCTGTCATCTGGACCCGTTCACCTGTCTGGTGAATTTGGTCCTGGAGTATCTTCTTTCCCCCTCTGATTCGGGTCTTAGTTACTCGTCCTTTCTGCGTTATCAGCTTATGTACCAGCTGACGGCAGGACCCTGGCACAAATGGATCTGTCTCAAACCTTCCTGCGAGGTATAATGCATATTAAGTCCCCCATTCAAGACCCTGTTCCCCCATGGGATTCTCTATTTCTGTTAGAGAAACTTACGCTTCAAGCTCTGATGTGTAAAGAGCCCTATTTAATTTTCCACAGGGACAGGGTATCCCTGCGCACTAATACTAAGTTTCTCTTGGAAGGTGGTGCCAGAGTTCACTCTTAACTAGGACGTTCATCTCCCAGTTTATTACCCAGAGTGCTCAAACAGAGGGGAGGCTTTGTTGCATACTCTGGATGTTCACAGAGCTCTTCATTTTTATGTGGACCGTACTAGGTCAAATCTGATCACTTATTTGTGTCTTTCGCCCTGCGAATGTTGGGGGCTCCTGTGATCAAGCAGACCTTGTCTAAATGGTTGGTCAATTGCATTGTTTTTTGCCATCAGAAACATGACATACAGACATATGTAGAAATTAGCAGGCAATTTGGTCTATCAAGTCTGCTCATATTACAGGGTCTACAACTTGAGTTATTGTCCCTGCCCTCCCTACCCTTGATCCTTACTTCCCCCATGCCTATCCCAGCCTCTCTTAAAGCTGCCCATTGTCTTCAATGAGATGACCTCTTCCGGCAGTGCATTCCAAGTGTCCACCACCTTCTCTGTGAAGAAGTGCTTCCTGACCTCACTCCTAAACCTCCCACCCTCCAACTTAAGGCTGTGTCCCCTAGTGTTATGGTTGCCACTCAGCTTAGAGACTCTCCTTATCAACCTTATTTATCCCTCTCAAGTACTTGAAGGTCCCAGTCATGTCCCCCCGTCTTCCATGGAGTACATGTTCAGTGCCCTCAATCTCTCCTTGTATGCCTTACCCTGCTGACCCACTGTCGTCTTTGTAGCCCTCCTCTGGACCTTCTCTAGCAGGTTAATGTCCTATTTTGAGGTGTGGGCATCAGTACTGAACTCCATGCTCTAGATGTGGCCTTACCAGTGACCTGTACAAGGGCAGTATAACCTCCTCTCCTGTACTACTGATCCCCCTAGATATGCATCCCCCCAGCATCTTGTTTGCCTGTGCTGCTTTCTTGCACTGCGTGGAGTGTTTAAGGTCACTAGTGATCTTCACTCCCAGGTCCTTCCCCATCTCTGATGCAGATACTCTGACTCCACCCAGGTAGTACTCTGTCCTGGGATTCTTGGCTTCAATATGCATAACTTTGCATTTCTTGGCATTTAATCCAAGCAGCCAGATTCCGGACCACCTCCCCAGCTTTTCCAGATCTTCCTGTAGGTCCAGTATCCCTTCAGCTGTGTCCACACTCCCGCAGAGCTTGGTGTCATCTGCAAATAGGCACATTTTGTCCTTAATGCCATACCCAGTGTCATTGATGAAGACATTGAACAACACCGGCCCCAGCACAGAGCCCTGTGGGACCCCACTGGTATCCTCTCTGGTACCAGATAACTCTTCTTTCTCCCCACAACCACACTCTGGGTTCTGTCCCTCAGCCAGTTTTCCACCCATCTGGCCATCTTTTCCCCAACCCCAAGATCCACCAGCATCCTGATCAACCTTTTGTGGGGCACAGAGTCAAAGGCCTTGTTAAAATCAAGATAGAGAATGTCCCCCTTTGGTTCCACAAATTAACCAGACTGCAACAGAAAAGGCTTACGGCCCCGATTACAGAGGCAGAAATTTTATTTATTTAGTTAGTTTTTGTTGACCTGGTAAGTGCACTAGACAGATTCTTCCTATTTTCAGGCACGACCCGGAGGAAGGGGGATACAGATGAATGCCAGCTGACTTTGAACCAGATTAAGCCGTTGGTGGTATTGTAGTGAATGGGGGAAATTTGACCAGTGTACCAGGAAAATTCCCCTACTCTTTTTGAGAAGTGCCATGCGATCTTTAACATCCACCTGAACTACCATCAGAACAGGCAGATGGGACTTCGGTTTAATATCTCGTCCGGAAAACAGCACCTCAGGAGTGCAGCACCCCCCCCCCATGCTGGACTGCAGTGTCAATATTGGGATATTAACCCAAGTGCCTGGTGTGGGGCTAGAACCCACAGCCTTCTGATCTCCCGGCCTCGGAGGTGAGTGTGCTACCTGATTAAAGGAGCAGTTAGACAGGTGAAAACACTCAAATGGCTTCCCCCAGGAATGATATAACACCTTTCTTCACCCCTTAATTAAGCTAATGAGGCAAATGTTCCTTGAAGTTCAAAATGGAGAACCCCCCCACCACACACCGATCTCATAGTCATATGCAGTTATTTCCACCATTCCCAAGCCAGGCAGAGACCCCAAAATGCCTGAGTCGTGTAAGCCTATATCTGTATTAAATTGTGACTATAAGTTATTTATGTCCAGTTGGGCTAAGAGGTTGGAAGATATATTACCAGGCATATTTCACCCAGATCAATCTGGATTCCTCAAAAATAGACAAACGTCTGATAACACAGTCTGAATTATTCATCTTGTGCATCACATTTCCAGAACCTCGTTGCCAGTGGTAGCAGCCAGTCTTGATGCCTATAAAGCATTCGACTGGGTGCTCTGGGGGTTCCTTTGACAGGTTCTAACTCCGTTCGTTTTCCCAGCAGACTTCGTTAAATGGTTTAGTAATATTTATGCACATCCTCAGGCCTATATTCGAGTGACCTCTTCCCTATCTGCACCTATAAGCCTAGAATCATGGCACGAGACAAGGCTGCCTCTCTCGTTGCTATTTGCTCTGTATATAGAGCCATTAGTAATGGTGCTCCGAGCGTCGAAGTCCATGGGTGAAGCTAGGGGAAACTACTGCACTTCACTTTATGCAGATGACGTCTCTTGACATTAACTGATCTGGAGACATCATTAGTTAAGACATGGCATATATTGGAGGAGTTCACAGCAATTTCTGGATATTTAGTTAATTCCTCAAAAACAGAGGTCTTGGCGCTTAACTTTACCCCCTCTTCCCAATTAAAGCAAAGTATGCCATTTAAATGGTGGGCCACTAAATTAAAATATTTAGGGGTCTGCGTCCCCCTACGGATCTCTAATTTAATTTTGATAAATTATGAGCCATTGGCCCAGTCTTTGGAAGCTGATATTCATAAGTGGACCCAGTTGAGGCTCCCCTTCTACTCTAGAATTGCTACTCTTAATCTACTTTTTTACAGAGACTTCTATACTTATTTCAGACTATCCCTCGCATACTCCCACAGATGTATTTCACTTCGTGGGACAAGGTACTCTCCTGATTTGTATGGGAGGGCTGCAAACCCCGTATCCGCTAATCTCTCCTGCAACTGCCAAAAGATAAGGGAGGTTAAATCTTCCAAATTTGGAACAATATGCGGCTGTTGTAGGAATAACAAGGATATTGACATGGGTAAACCCAAGTCTTCATCCACCTTGGATGAAAATAGAATGCTTTTATTAATGACCTACATGACCTGGTCCGGACACTCTTTGTTCCCCTATCCTCTCCGCCAACCATGGCCGATTGTTTTATATAGGAGCATGACAGACCATACACCTATAGTATAAAGTATGAACTAGACCATCCATTGAATCACTGTTCTACTATTGAAAATTAACTTCAGAATCTGATTTCTTACCAGCATACTTAGATTTAACCTTTAGGAATTGGCATAGAAGGGAGCTCTCATTTATTTACCAATTCCTTGATTCTCACAGGGTGGTCTCTTTTGCATCTCTCCAGAAGGAATATGGCCTAACAGTGATTTTTATAGATATTTGCAAGTGCGGGATTTCCTACAAAATAGGGAACCCGCAAAAGCTTGCTTGCCAAATCCTCTCCCCCTATTTTTGAATATAGTATTCTAGGGGCGTGGATGATATGTTCATCCACACACTTTGGCATGTCCCCTTCCACTTTAAGATCAGCCGGAAGTCTTCAGGCTGGCTTCTCCCACCCAACCGGGTGATGTGTACCTCGGCTCCGCCCCATGATGCCAGATCTTCCTTTCCGCTGGAAGATTCAGGTTGCCTCCCTCGTGCTCACACATTTTGTAGGCCCAGGCTCAAAAACCTTCGGTTATTCAAAAAATTCTTCTCATTCGTGTTAGCAACCGTGAGTTTAATGCTTCGATTAGGGAGGACAAGTCTTCTGCCGGATTTCATCTGTGCCCTTGCGGACAGAAAATGTCGCGCACTGATCCCACACCACGTGCGTTTACTGCCTCGGTGTCGACTGACACCTCGAAATGATATGTCTCGCCTTTCACCCAAACGTCCTCAACGACCGTCTTCCACCTGAAGCTCGGGAGGCCGGAGAAACTAAATCCTCCTGTGAAATCCAAGGAGGCTCGGGCGGTTTCCACAGCTGTGGTATCCGTCGAGCAATTGGAACACATGCAGGCGTTCAAGGAGGAGAAGCGGCTCGTGCTGCAGACAGTTCTCGGAGCTTCTTCATTCCGTTCAACCTGGGCTTCACCTTCTCGGGTTCCTTCTGATAGTTGCCAGTCTCTCCTGACCAAGGGAGAAGCGCCTGCAGGCTCGCACTCCTCTCGATCCCGTAAGCAGGAGAAGGATCCGGATAGTCTTGGTCTCGACGGAGACATTCTTGGCAGCGGGAAAGATCTCGGTCCCAGGAACATGCGGTCTCGACTTCGGTCGAGATTGCTTCTTGGGCTGCTGGCCTTCCGGCTTTGCCGTCTGGTTAGTCGACAAACGACGTGAAGATAGTAATCGCCCCAATCGATCCCTTATCGCAGACTCTGGTCGACTGTTCCCTCAATTGAACTCCTAATTTAGTCTTCCCAGATGACGAGACCCAGCCCACTGGGACTCCCGTCCCCGTCCCGGAAAATCACCGGTGTCTCCCGGGCCGGCCTGTCCAGTCTCGATCGAGGTCTCGGACCCCCTCGACCGACAGGCTGAGGAAGAGCCATAAACGCTCTAAAAAAAGGTGACGCTATCTGTCATCCTCGTCCTCCTCTGTTGAGGAGGAGGCTGCAAGGACCTCATGTGGCAGCAGCTTATTTTGACTGGACTCAAGTCAGCTCTGGCTTCCACACTGGTCATTACCTGACTTTCACCTCCTAGGTCGAAGCCGACTCCTTCGGAGCCGATTAAGTTGGTTCCCCAGCCCACGGAGCCGGTAAAACCTCCAGTTTGGCCCAAAACGGTCTCTCCACTGATCGTGATGGAACTATCGCCCAAGCATCCTGTGGGAGGGGCTCCTTCCAAGGAAGACAGGCCGGACACTGGGCTTCTCCGGCGTTTGTTGGTCACAGTCACCCCGGACCGCCCTCAGCGAGTTGAAGGTGACCTGGGCGGTCGGACATTATATTCGGATTCCTCAGATTTGGATGTCGCCGGCTTGCATTCTCATCCAGGTGATGATGAATCAGCCATTGTCTTACAGACAGAGAGAAAGGTCCTTCATCTTTTCAGGGCATTCTTCGTCTCATCTCTTACTCCGCAGGGATGTCCCTGGAGCCAGTCCAGAAAAGGGACGGAGTACCCTCTTACAGACATCCTTAAGGGGGGGGGGAGATACCTCGACAGAGGCCTTTCCTGTGGCCAAAGCTGTTGTTGGCCTGGCCCTAGAACTCTGGCAGCGCCCTGCCTCTTGTCCAGCTCAGTCTGCCCGCATGGCGCGCAAGTATGCGGTGCCCATGGGATCCCTTGCAGGGTTCACAGAGCACCCATCGGTCGAGAGCCTGGTGACCGCCTCTGTGTTCAGGCGTACCGGCAGTTCTGCCGATACTGACCGACCTGCAAGCTTTTGGATTATTCATCCAGGAAGGTCTATGCGGCTTCCTCCTTGGGCCTTTGTTAGGCAAGTTCGGCAGTTGTTATGGCACACTTCCCCCACACCCTTCTAGGGTCTCTGGATGAAGTCCTCCCACATTTCCCTGCAGACCATGGTCTAACAGTTCCAGGATCAGGGCCGAGCTGTTGCCAAACAGCAGCTTCAGACGGCTCTGGACATTGGGGATTCTTGTGCCCGTTCGATGGCTGCCACAGTTGCCTCTTGTCGCAGGTCTTGGCTGAGGCTCTCCTCCTTCTCTGCAGATATCCAACAAAAACTAGCTGACCTGCCCCTTCCTAGGGACTTACTTGTTCGGCCTCGGAGTGGCTGGTCACCTTCAGCGCATTGAGCAGTGCAATGCCACCTTGGACGCTACTTCTGTCTAGGGTTCTTTGGGAAAAACCAGCAGAGGAAAAAGAAGCCTTTTCGGCATTCTTCCCCTGCGGCTCAGAAGACCTCCCTTCAAGCTGGACAGCAGCTCCAGCAACAGCGGCAAGCTCAAGCTTGGCGCCCTTGACCCAAGCCCTGGCCCCCAAACGCCGATAAAGGAGTCTGAGGTTCAGGTCCTGGAGCCGCCGCCTCCAAGCCTGCTCAGTGACGGGGCGAGGGCTGTCAACCCCTCTCCCATCGCCTCAGCTCTGGGTCCTCCTGTGGGGGACTGGCTCTGCCACTTCCTTTCTGCCTGGTCCGTTGTCACTTCAGACAGGTGGATTCTCAAAGTGGTCGGTCAGAGACTGCCTCTGGAATTCGAGCAGTACTCGCCAAGCCAAGCTCCTCTGGAGGAAAGAGTATTCGCTCAGACTCGGTCGGCTCTCCGAGACGACATCTCTCAGCTCCTCCTCAGGGAGGCAGTAGCTCCAGTGGCAGATCCTCCAGCCAGACCCAGGCTTTGTCTCCCAAGTACTTCCTGGTGCCCAAGGGGGGGGGGGCACCCCATTCTAGATCTGCACGACTTGAATCAATATCTCGGGTCACGCACCTTTCGGATGGTCACTCTATCCCAGATCATACCATCCTTGGAGCGGAGCGTGGTTCTGTTCACTGGATCTGCAGGATGCATTCTTTCACGTCCCAATCTGTCCATCCCATCAGCGGTTCCTCAGCTTTAGGGTCGAAGGGACCCTATACGAGTTCCGAGCCATGCCATTCGGCCTGTCATCTGCCCCACGGGTCATCACCAAATGCATTGCAGTGGTGGCGGCCCATCTCGGGGTCAGGATTTATCCTTGCCTCGATGATTGATTGGCTCCTAGCAGGTTCCACCCAATAGGCGGTGGAGAGGTCCAGGGACCTGGCCTTCCAGACCTGCTCCCAACTCTGCCTCCTGATCAACGAGGCCAAGTCGAAACTCGTGCCTTCTCAGGTGATGGGCTTCATCGGTGCAGAGCTCGACTCTTGTTAAGCCAGAGCACAGCTTCCGGTGGACAGGGCGGAGGTTCTTTCCTCTCTTGCCCAATCTTTTCTAGTTGGGCAATTGCGTCCTGCCTGGGACTTTCTGCACCTTCTGGGTTACGTGGCGGCGGCATGCACCTCAGTGGTCCGTTGGGCCCGGCTGCGCATGCGCCCTCTCCAATGGGAGCTGGCTGCCCAGTGGACTTAGCACCACAGTCATTTCGACCAGCTGATCACTGTAACCCAGAAGATGTGGGATGCTGTCCAGTGGTGGACTACCCCAGACCGGTTGCAGGAAGGGATCCCGTGTGTCTGCCCTGAGCTGATGGCAATGCCTCTCATGGGCTGGGGGGCCCACTGGCTCTGGACCCCCAAGGAGTCCCGATGCCACATCAACCTGTTGGAGCTCAGAGCAGTCAAACTGGCATTGTTAGCTTTCGCTCCTCAGCTCTGATGTCAAGTGGTTCAAGTCCAGAGGGACAGTACCACGACCATGTACTACCTCAACAAACAGGGCGGCACTCATTCTCGTCTGCTGTGCAGGGAGACGCTCTGCATCTGGACCCTTGTGAGCCTATTGGAGGCAGATCTCCTAGCCATCCATGTGGTAGGAGCCTCGAACCATCTGGCGGATGCTCTCAGCTGCTTAGGCCAGACATCATCCCACAAGTTGTCTCTCCATCCATAGGTAGCTTACAGCCTGTTCTCCCACTGGGGCAAACAGATGGTGGACCGGTTTGCCTCCAGGGAAGACACCAAGCTGAGGCTGTTTCATGCCAGCCCCCCCCTCAGCAGGGCTCGTCGTGGGGGGATGCCTTCTCAAAGTTGTGGACCCCAGGCCTCTTCTCCTCTACACCTCCATTTCCCTTGCTCCACAAGGTGCTCCTCAAGGTGAGGAGGGACAAGGCGAAGGTGATCCTGGTAGCCCCAGACTGGCTGCACCAGTTCTAGTGTCCAGATCTTCTCAGCCTCAGCTGCTGGCCCCCGGAGCGGCTTCCAGCACACCCGGACCTGATATCACTCAGTCAAGGGAAGATATTCCATCTGGACCTTCAGTCCCTGCACCTCACAGCCTGGTACCTGAGTGGCTAGAGTTCCAGGCTTTGGGTCTTTCTGAAGATGTCTACATCATAGTGGAGGCTTCCAGAAAGGAATCAAGCAGGAAATGTTATGCGTTCAAATTGAAAAGGTTTTCCATTTGGTGTCAGGGCAAGGGCCTGTACCCGTTGTCCTGTCCAGTGGCCAGCATTCTCAACTACCTTTGGTCTCTCTCCAAAGGGGGTCTGCGGTCACTGACCCTTAGGGTGCACCTAGCAGCCATCTCTGCTTACTGGGCGTGGGCTGGTCAGCCGACAGCACAGGAGACAGTGGTCGGGTGCGTTTTCAAAGGCCTGGATCACATATCCCCTCCAGTGCGTGAACCTTCACCTCAGAGGGATCTTCTGCTGGTATTGGCAAAGCTTGTGGGCAAGCCATTCGAACCCATGAAGACTGCCTTCCTGGTGGCTATCACGTCTGCCAGAAGGATAGAGGAGCTCCAGGCACTTTTGGTAGACTTTCCTTATCTGGTCTCCCACAGGGACAAGGTCATCCTACGCCCCCACCCGAAATTCCTTCCGAAGGTGGTGTCAGAGTTTCACCTTAACCAGGTGTTAACTCTGCCGGTATACTACCCTAATTACACCTCTGAGGCAGAGTACAGGTTCCATACTTTGGACCTGAGACATGCTCTCTCCTATTAAAGGAGAGGACGGAGGAAATTCGGGGAGAGGTTCGCCAGCTGTTTGTCACCTATGCTGAAGCTGCTTCTGGCAGACCTGAAGCAAAGCGGACTATTGCAAGATGGATCACATCATGCATAGGTCTGTGCTATGAGTTGGCAGGCAAGGAGCCTCCCAGAGGGATAAGAGCTCATTCTACCCGCCACACTGCTGCATCGGTGGCTGCTTCCAGGGACATCCCTAGCCAGGAAATCTGTCGAGCTGCTACTTGGAAGTCAGCAAACACCCTTATCACCCACTACGACATCGACCCTGAGTTATGCCAGGCTGCTGGTTTTGGGCCCTCAGTTCTCCAATCTTTGTTCTCTAAGTAGTGTGTGTGTGCACCTTGCTTCCCTCCTCCCGTAGAACTGCTAGGAGTCTGCCAAAGAGTGTGGATGAACAACATATCCACGCTCCTAGAAAAACAGGTTACTCACCTGTAACAGTAGTTCTAGGAGTGGTATATGTTGTTCATCCACACGGACCCACCCAACTTCCCCGGCTGCGGACGCACAACACCTGGCTTCCAGCGGGGTAAAATCTTGCGTCATGGGGCGGAGCTAAGGTATATACCACCTGGGTGGGTGGGAGGAGCCAGCTTGAAGACTTCCGGCTGATCTTAATGTGGAAGGGGACATGCCAAAGAGTGTGAATGAACAACATATACCACTCCTAGAACTACTCTTACAGGTGAGTAACCTGTTTTTCAATGCCATACGAGGCATCATGCAGCCACATATGATCGGAATTTTATATAGGGGGCTTAAGGAGTATGGTCAGGAGTCCTCAGAGACAGTTTTAAGAGCCTGGAACAACCAACTACCTGATGGGGTGTCCTACGAGAGCTGGCTTAAATAAACTTGCCCCCTCACCTGGGACCTCTTTAGCCCCCTGCTGGCGTGAGTTTGCATGGAAATCCCACATGCGGTACTTCAATACCCCAGCCAAGTTTGCAGAGATTTTCTCAATATTGGGAGCAGAATGCAGGAGACAGTGCAGGGAACGGTCCGCTGACCATGTACATAACTTAGGTGGATGTACAGATATACTGGCAGGAGTTGAAAGACATTTTTGACCCGGGCCTATCACCCAACCCAGAGCTGGCATTATTGTCAGTCCTGCCAGAGGGACTTGGGATCCCGAAAGGTTCCCTTATTTTCTCGTGCCTTTTAATGGCCAGGAAAGCAATAACTAGGCTTTCAAACAACATGAAGTCTCGCTATATTATGACATATGCAGTGAGTCCCAACCTTTGAACTGCTCCGGAGGTGAAAGAGTTAACTTTCCATGCCAGGCATGGAACCTTGAGCGCGAGCTCGGTTGAAAACTCTGTCTGTTGTTAATCAAACTCAAACTGTCAGATTCTTTACTCCGCCTCACTGAACAGTCACTCCGGAGATTTCTCCTTCTGCTCGGTTCGTTTGTCGGTTAAAAAGTATTACTTTATCAGTTTTTTGACTGAAATTAAACTGCAACTGGTCGGTTCAAGCTCTCTGTGGTATTGTAAGTAATAGATAGGCTTACATTTATTTTATTCTGTGTGGAAGTTGTAAACGCTTTTCGGTTCGGTTTGAACTGATCAGGTTATTCTCAAACTTTACTAGTCCTTATTTAGAGTGCGGTTCCCGGTTCTTATCGGTTCTAAAAAAACAGATTTCATTACGGTTTTTTCCACGACCCGTGACACGGTTGGTAACCGATAAGAGAGTCTTGTTTGGCGGATTGCCATAAACGGGCAAGTTTGGTTAGGCTGGCACTATGTTTGAGAAACCCAAAAGAAAAACCAGGCCCACTGGGTTTCAGCACTGTAGTGTGTTTGGGGAAGCCTTTGCTAAGGTTGACCCACACACCACCTGTGTGTATTGTCGGGGGTTTGACCACCTCAGTGCAGACTGCCAGATTTGTAAGAATTTTCCTGCTGCCACCATTGAAAAGAGAGTTGGTAGGCTCAGGGAAAGGAGGCCAAAAGTCCACTGACCGGATGGCCAGCCGGTTCGGTTCAACGAACCTGAGAGTGCCCTCTGACCAGGGCGATACTTCCTCGGGCAAACGGAGAGCCAGCTCCGACGAGCCGGTTTCAACTAAAAGGACTAGAAAGTCGGCTAGTGTGGAGCCAAAAGTTCTTTCTCCAACCGCTGAGGAAATAGCTAAAGCAATTCAAATTGTCCAGTCACTTTCCCCAGTTCCGACCGAACCGACACCATCAGGGAAGCGCTCGGTCCGGCCGGTTCCACCGGTTCAAGATTATGATTTTGAGGATTTTTATGAACCGGAGGAGGGGGAAGAGGAGTATGAGGAGAGTGAATGTGGTTTTGAAGGTCTGGATGTGCAGATCTCTCCAGACAGACCGTCAGGGGTTTCTCCTCCCAGGCTGTCTGAGTCCCCTTCTCATTTTATGTTCTATAAGAAAGTTGCTGAATCTCTCCAGCTCCCTGTTGAGGAAGCTGTTGATGACCAAGAGGAGCCTGATTATGTAGAAAGGATGGATATTCCAGAGTCTAGGAGACTGTCTATTCATTTGCATAAATCTTTTCGGAAACACAGTAAAAATTCTAAAAACTCCTCACACTATACCTCCTGTTGATAAAAGGATGGACAAGAGGTATACATTATCAGGCTCTGATACGGAGTTCCTCACACAGCAATGCAGCCATGTGGGGATAGTGCAGGCTGCAGCCTGTGACAAGGCAAATATTCCTCTAGCTTCGCACCCCCCCTGAAAAGGACTCCAGGAGGATTGATGCCATGGCAAAGAAACAGTACATGGCAGCATCTTAGGGACTCAGACAGGCAAATTATATGGCTTATGCTGCTAGGTACCAGAAATCCAGATGGGATACTGTGCTGGCCCTTGAAAAACAGGTCCCTGACCAGCTTGCCAGGGAGCTGGAACAGGTGGCTGCGGATGGTATTGAGGTATCAAGGTGCAATTTCATGCTGCAGTAGACTCTAATGATCGTCATCAAAGGGTCATGGCTACATCGTGGCACTTCGCAGAATGGCTTGGCTCAGATGTACTACCCTGTCTGGGATACCCAGTCTAAGGCCATGGATTTTCCTGTTGTGGGCAATTCTCTGTTTGGGGAGCAGACAGAGAATTACATGAAGAAAATGGATGAATATAGGACCACCTATAGGAGTGCACAGGCCAAGGAAAGGCAGGCCACTCCTCAAAGGCAGCATCCCAGGGGCAGGGGCAGGCCTTTTCATAGGCCTTTTTTACCAAGTCCAGGCCTCCTCTTCTGCTTATGCCCAGAGGGGGTTCTTTAGAGGGAGAGGCAGACGGGGTACAAGCAAGCCTGCTTCTACCCCTCAGCCCAAAGCCCCTGCCAAGCAGGCACCCTGATGGGGTGGCCAGGGCTGATTCTCCACTACCTGTAGGGGGCAGGCTGGCTTACTTTGTCCAGGACTGTAAGTCTTTAACATCAGACAAGTGGGTCCTGGAAGTAGTAAGCCAGGGACTGGTTCTCAGCTTCAAAAAATTTCCAATGATGAGAGCTAGGTCCTTTCCACCTGCAAATCCATCGGAGGCACTTGCCCTAGAAACAGAAGTTTCTACCCTCCTGGCTCTCAGAACTGTGGAAAGGGTTCCACCCCTATACCAGGGCAAAGGGTTGTACTCCAGGTACTTCCTTACCCCAAAAAAAGACAGGAGAATGGCGGCCCATCCTGGATCTCGGATACCTAAACAAGCACCTTTTAAAACCAAAATTCAAAATGGTGACTCTGGGAATTATTTTACCCTCTCTAAGGCCAGGGGACTGGCTAGCATCCCTGGACATCAAGGATGCCTACTTCCATGTTCTTATCAGAAGCTCCCATCAAAAGTATCTCGGACTCGAACTGCCCTCAGGCCATTACCAGTTCAGAGCAATGCCCTTCGGCCTCACCTCTGCCTCGAGGGTATTCACAAAATGCCTGGGAGTAGCAGTGGCCCACTTAAGAAGGCAAAAGATTGCCATCTTTCCTTACCTGGACGACTGGCTCATCGTAGGCCAGTCTCCAGACCAAGTCAGACTACACCTTCAGGTAACTCAGCAACTGCTCACATCTCTAGGTTTCCTTCTCAATCTTCCAAAGTCAGTTCTAGAGCCTGTCCAGCTTCTCGCCTTTATAGGTGCAGAACTGAACACAAAAGAGGCCAGAGCCTTCCTTCCTCTGGAAAGAGCAAGGACCTTGGTCTCTCTGGCCTCCTTTTCACCTCTGCAGGTCTCTCGACCAGCAAGGCATTTTCTGCAGCTCCTGGGGCACATGGCTGCTTCTATAGCAGTTGTGCAGGGAGCAAGATTTCAGATGAGGGATATCCAGTTCCATTTGAGAGCCTTTTGGTCTCAAAGGAGAGACCCTCTGACCAAATTGATCCCAGTGACTCGAACCCTGATCCAAGCCCTTCAGTGGTGGCAGGACCAGAGCAATCTGAGACAGGGGGTCACCTTCACCCCTCAGTCTCACTCCTTAATCCTTACTACAGATGCATCCCTCTTGGGGTGGGGAGCTCACATGGGCGATCTCACTACCCAGGGATTGTGGTCCCCTCAGGAATCTCTGCTCTACATCAATCTGTTGGAACTCAGAGCAGTTTTTCTAGCACTTCAAGCTTTTTCCACCTCTGTTCAGAACAAAGTTGTACAGATCAGAACAGACAACACTACTACAATGTGGTACATCAACTAACAAGGAGGCACTCGGTCTACGGCCTTGTGCACCGAAGCAATGGAGTTGTGGTTTCTGGCGTACTCCCTGAACACCTCCCTTACGACAGTTCGCCTCCCAGGCAAGGACAATGTCCTGGCAGATGCTCTCAGCAGGATTTCCCAGGGCCATCACGAATGGTCACTGGATCCCCTAGTATTGGAGGTAGTATTTGCCAGATGGGGCACCCCGCAGATAGATCTTTTTGCAGCCCCAGACAATCACCAACTTCCCCT